>JBBMHQ010071242.1:0-12937 GCA_037834295.1 Postelsia palmaeformis
GGAGGGGCAGGGGAGGCGGAAGGGGGGGGGAAGGGAATGTGTCCATCCCTCTGATCCGCGTCTACATTTCACTCTTGTCTGAGTGGTGGATATACAGCCTCGACCACGTCCAGACCTATTTTCCTTTCCCTCGGGTCGGCCATAGTCCGAAGACCATATCCTTAAGAAGCTGAAGTCACTCCACACAAAACGCGAGAAATACGAAAACACAGGCGAGAGATCAAGGAGCAGGAGCGAGCGGTCAAGGAGCAGGGTCGAGGAGTTTCCTGGGGCGAACCTTCACGCGTACAACCCCTTGAGAGGAGTCGCAAGAGTAAAGGTCCGCCCCAGGGAGCTTCCCATCCCAGTCCTTGATCGCTCGCTATAGCTATTTGATCTCCCGTTTATGTTGTCTTCTTTCTCGCGTTTCGGGTGGGGTGGGTGGGCTCTTAGCGTCTCGCCTACAGGACCCTCAGCGCTAACAACGACCCGAGCGAGAGACAGTTGAAGCCAAACGTAGTCGAAGAGTGCAACCACCGTCTAGACGAGAGGGAGAAGTGGAAGCAGTTCGTGTAGGGGCACAACATGCTGGACTTCAAAAATAAGCCAGTAGCGAAATTGTGGAAAACCGACTATCCCCCGGCGGATGGGTTAAACTCGAACATCGCTTACCAGGTACCTCCTTTCTACTGCCGCCACCAACCCTCACTGCATAAAATAACAAAGATTCCTCAGCTGTGAGATCGAGGATTTCGTCGAAACATCACATTTTGGTCGCTGCGTGTTGATACGCTTCGATCGAGCATGATACAAGGTAGTTGTACATACATTCGGCGCTCTACGATAGATGTTCACGTACCGGTATTTCGTTTTGAGGCTCTTCACTCGAGGAGCTCCATGCTAACAGTGAATCACCCGAAAACTGACTTCGGCAAAAATCAAGTCGCATCCCGATAAATAATCCCATGGCCCGAGTGTACCAGAACACTTTTTTTCGGGGCAAGATTGGCATCCCTACGACTTTGGGTTAAGGAAACCCGTCATTCTTGAAACATTTTAGCGGAAATGTGCTACCTCTGTCATCGAACGCGTCACATGGTCACGGGAAAGATATACCGGTGGCTCCCCTGGGGGATAGTATGAATGTCAGGGTTGGTTGGGGATGAATCGCCTGGAATAAGATCACTATCGTTCATTTAGAGTAGGGATGGAGATGAGCTTACGGTACTGTACTGATTGTAACTCGATTGCAGAAAATAACTGTGTCGTCTTGACTCGTATGAGATGCATGATTATCCTTGCAGACCCAGCATGTACGGTCGGAGCCAAGAGAAGGCTAAAGGTGAAGAACTATTACGAGGGATCATAGTGAATAGGACCAAATATTGTGAGTAAAAAAAGTGAATATATAGGTTTTTGTGTGTACCGTAGGTCTTGTTTACTTTGGCCGTTACCGTTTTGTTTGCTGTTCACCCATATGGGCCGGTCGTTTTGCTTCAAGACCAGTCCGGTCGCACTGACTGCACTTTGTACTCATTTTACTTCGGATGCCAACATCAGATGTATCTTTTATCAAGATGTAATAAGAATATCATACGCCAGATGCGAGTTGACTGATTGACGCAATAGGTACTCAGCTTTGCAAGCTAATTGGTTGATACATCGGCCGCGAGCGTTTTATATTCTTGTTTTTTTTTGTTTGCGCTGGATGTGATATGTTTGAAATACGAAATACTGGTTGAACTATGGTGTGAATGGGACGGTAATTATTTGCGGGCTCAATGACGCAACCATGCTCTAAAATGGTGGCTAAAATGGTGTCGGAATGACGACATATAGTCTAGGGGGGTATGCAAAGGGTAGTTTTGTCCGTAGACGAAGTAACGGCCTCCGCACACGAAGTAACGGACAAAGCAGAGCTTATTAGTAGAGATAATGTGGCATGTCTGTATCGGGGACTGGGATAGAGCAAGTTTGGTTCTGAAGCGAAGGCCTCGCACGAAGTCCTTTCAAGCAAGGCATCGAGCGTAGGCCAGCATCCCCACGCCGGGCACGAGCAAGCACAAGGCCCTGTGACGAGCACGGGCAGACGTGAGGTAGTCGCTGGTTTTCAATTCAAGCCAGGAATTTGCGCCTTCTTTTCAGCCGCCCCACCCCCTCTATTTTTTATTTCGAACGGTGGGGGAACATGAGTAGCTGGGGTTACGGAGTTTTATCTGTTGCGTTATGGATTTACTTGAGTTAGATTGGAGGAGTCGAATGGTACCGTACCATCCGGAGGCTTGGTTATCCGAAACAAGTGTAGGCCGTGCTACTGTAGTTAGGAACCCGGCCGGTATCATAGTAGGGAGAGAGACGCAAAATAGGGTGGTCGAGATACTCGGGGTATTATTGCCGGAAGTTGCGATACAGGTATCTGGCCGAGGGGAAGAAATTATCTCTCCCACGACTCAGGAAACGATACTGATAATGCAATTCGAAAGATGTACAATAAACGCCCGTACTTTGTCTGACTTGGCCCGTAAGCCGACCCCATGTTTGTTGCGCCTGCCCCCGACCCCGCTGTCCACCACTGCATTTGTCTTCTGTCCTCTTTGCGTACCCGCCACCACCAATGCCATCGACACCATCACTACGCCGGACACACTCACGAATTAAAACTAGAACAGCAAAAAGTACAAAACACACCCGCCAATAACCCAACCAACCAGGCATTCGAACAAGACAAACGAACAAATAAATAAACAAACAAACAAACAAACAAACGAGCATACCAGTACAAACAACGCACGTAAAATCAATGAAGTAAACATGGCCATAACACTACGTTGAAATAAAAAAACGAAACGGAAGCAAAGTGAAAAAAAAACAATTCAAGACGGACCGAAAACTAAGTGAAAAACACCTCAAGTACGCACACAAGCAAAACTCGAAAAAAACGAAATGTAGAAGCATGCACCCACCCCTATCCACCTGGACCAAATCGGCTGACATCGACATTTATTAGTACGGGGGGCCATATAAAATAGAATCTACGGTACACACAAAAACCTATATATTTGCTATTTTTACCCACCAGATTTGGTCCTGTTTACTATGGTCCCCCACACTTTCCACTTCACCCCACCTTCACTTCCAGCAGGGTGGATTCGCAGCGCTCCAGGTCCATCGGAGAGATGGACACACCCACCCCCTCCTCCTGCCCCTCGTCCCCAGGGGCTGTCAACCCCGTCCCGCTCCCCGGAACTAAAACGCATGTTGTCGATACCTGCTACATGATACACCGCACCTTCACGCCGCGCAGGGCGGGCTCACAGCTGTCGGGGTCCGTGAGAGGGATGCTTACCTTCTCCATGCCGGTAATCCTTTCATCCCGGCGTTCGAGGCAACGAGCAGGTAGAACGGATCCGTGCCGGCTCAGGTAGGTGTCATGAAAACACACGTTGAGCGGTTCTCCCGCGGAGCTTAGCACGTGCTCTCATAACACCTACCTAAGCCGACACGGATCCTTCCGCCGTCTCTATCCACTGCCTCAAATGCCAGGACCATGGGATTGCCGGGTATTCAGAAGGTTAGCATCCATTCCACGCACGTCCTCGACAACTGCGAGCCCCTTTTGCGCCGGGTGAAGGCGAGGTTTTGGTGTCGATATGAGGTGATTCGGTTTGGGGAGGGAGGGGGTGAGGTTGGCATCCCCTGGCGGGGAGGGACGGGTGGGGGGACCGGGGAGATGTGTCGAATCCCTCTGATTCGCTTACGCTTCTTCCTCTCGTCTACGCGGTGTTGGCACGCCCTGATCTCGTCTAGCTGCTACCACCTCCGCCCTTGGTCCCCAAACACGACTCGAGGGAAAGGTAGGTCAAGCTTTAGACATAGTCGGGGTTTACGGCAATCGCGTAGGCGAGAGGGAGAAACACATACATGCAGTTTGTTGCTGGCGGAGTGCAACCTGCTTGACTCCAACATGCAGCCAGTGGCCAGCTCCAAGAAGAGGACCACCTGGTGTGAAGATATTCATTTTGAGAAAAAAGCTTTCTTCCGGCCGATTGGATTAGAACCTTGTCTACTGCTGCGACCAGCCCGGTTTTTTAAAGTGCACAGTAGTGTGCCTCAACTGTGAGAACGAGGGTTTCGTCGAAACTCGGATTTTTCAAGCTGCGGGCGAAGTTAGTACCGAGACTAAGATCGAACGTGCGCGGGTTGGCTGTGGATAACTTTATCGAGGAGACGGGCCGGTGGCTCACCTGGGGGATAGTATTTGTGGTAGGGTTGGTTGGGGATTAAACGCTTGGAATGATAGTATCAGTTAGTTATCGTTTGTATGCGTTGGGAAAGGTTGAGCTCGCGACGCTTACTGTTGATTTGATTACCGACAACATATCTATACTCTTAACTCGTGTGCGATCCATCGTTTTCCTTTGAAGGCGCAGCGAGGGCATGGAGATCAAAAAGCTATGAACCCGATTATGTCGTTGTTCACTCATTTGCGACATACCAGGTATCGCTCTTCTTCCAAGTAGGCGAAACAACGTTCGAGAATACGAAACGGCTGCCAAAGACAAAAAAAACACTTTTTTTGTTTGTACTATCCGCTCGTATCAGGTGCATCGTCTTCCTTCAAGAAAGGAACTAAGCATAAATAATTTTGAACATCTAATACCGAGAGCACGTGATGCTTTCGCATTCCCGTCCCTTCGATTTCGTCCTCCCCGAGCCAAACAATATATATATACACACCTCGGGCAGGTCAAACGGCAGATCATGTACTTCCTCGCCTGATAATGTCATAGGTTATGGAGGACCTGCACAGTACATACCCAACCCAGAAAATGACTGCTACTGCATATCATGCAGATTGTATGTACGGGTTCTACTCGGCGACATGAACTAGACCATGCAAGATCGAGAATAAAGCTGCTGTGATAGACCTGGATCATGAAAAGTGGGAATCGACGGTCTGTCCGAGGTTGTCAATCGATTGCGGATTCTACGAGTACTCGTATTTACTACATGTCTGATGACATTAACTTGTACTTATTCTTGCAGGGCTTATTTTTAGTGAGCGTGCTGTGCCGGGAGGCGTGCGCTTGGCCGCGTGTGGATGGGGGGTGTTGACGGCCTCCCCCCCCCCCCCCCGCATGGTTGCGTATAATACTATTACTACTAGTATCGTGTGAACTCTTAAGTCATGTGCACCTGTAAGCCATACCCTCCCTTGGGGTCTGTTTGTTCGACGCCTGGTTTGTTTCCGCCTTTCTTTGGCCAATTTTCTCATTGTTTAACTCTTTCATTTTTCCTCTTCCACGTTGTTCATTTTTTGTTTTTGTTGTGCCTTCTCGCATTATCTTGTTCGTGCGTTTCACACACACCTTCCTCCCGGCCATGCCCCCCTCCCCCCCCCTAGTTTAGTCTGTATCACCCTGCCATACGTGCGCCGGGTGATGATGCGTGAAGAGCATACGGCCCGAGGGCTGAACTTCGACCGCAGTAGCTGTTCAGAACGGCGGATGATCACACAAACAACCTCGACGGTCTCTTCCTGTCCAATAAACTACGGTGCGCGTTCCTATGCATAGTTATCGACGCGAACCCCAGATTCTTGGACAGGAGGAGGTTATCGACATAGTTCGTGTAATTATCGGCCGCGCAGGACGGCTCGAACGGTCGGAGGCTAGCCTTCTGCTCGGGGCTTCCCTGAAATAACAGGTTCAAGGGGGGGCGGGTTGTTGTTGTTGGTTGGCCGGTTGGTTTACTCGTTGATTTTGTTGTTGTCGTCGCTGTCGTGGTTGTTGTTGTGGTGTGGTGGTGTTGTTTGTTTTTTGTTTCTGCTATTGCCGTTGCCAAAATTGTGTTTCCGCGTACATATCTACTCATTTCGCACATTTTTGTGCTTGATTGTTCGCATCGCATATCGCTTGTTCCTCTCCCACTGCAGCCTATTCAATCTCCCTCACTGCTGTTATCCCTCCTGCCGTCGTTGTTGTCGTTGCCATTTCGTTTCTCGTGTAATCCTTGAGGGAAAGGAAGTTGTTTCTAATGTATCACATTATTTGGTGTGTCCCTCTCCCACTAGGCCACCAGTCTCCCTCCCTGTGTCTTTCTATGTCGTCAGGCTATCTCGCTGCTCTTCCGCCGTAGGTATCTGCCAGTCTCTGCGCCCATACACGTCTCTGCCTCTAGCTCTTCTGCCCTTTTCTCCCTATGCCTCCAAATATCTGCTGTTTTACATCTGCACTGTCTGTCTCTCTATCTCTGCCTCTCTCCAGCACCTCCTCCTTCTCTTCTCCCCTCCCCCCCCCTCTCTTATCTCCCTCTGCCACACACACACACCCCGACGCCTTTCTCACTCACTACTACTGTATACCAGGTGATAAGTACATCCGATGCGCAGGATATATAGCGATAAAGGTCGACCTGCGGGAGGCAGGTCTCTGCACAGACTGCTGCCGGAGAGGGCTTGGAACGCTTGCAACTTGAAACGACACACCTGCCTCGGGTCATGGGCAAGATTAAGGAACCGGCAAACAGTGCTGAGCGTTGAATGCTTCACTTAGCAGTCAGGGGGTGGGGTCAATGAACATGTGCATGATCTGTAGGTAGTATAGTCAATGTGCAGCAATTTCTGTCCACGTGGGCGATATGACCTGCATCTGCACCGGTGATCATTGATCGTTTTGCCCACTGTATCAGGGGACGGGGGGGTGGTCAACCTAGTCAAGTAGACAGTATCCCGAAGGTTGCCCATCGCCAGGAAACGGAGAGCCCTCTTGTGAGAGAATGGCCCCCTGCCCTTGAAGAAGCCATGAATGCACAGCTTTGCCTGCCGTCCGTCGGGTTTTATCGCCTTGCATTCTGTGCGTCGAAGATGACACTACAGCTCTCGAGATACTTAGAGTTGATCATATTTGGCTTCGTTTTTCACGCAAATAAAAAAACGCTGAAATTTGTGCAGGATATACCCCTCTTCAGAAACGATTTTGCGCCCGGCCCAGTGTGAGGGATTTATTGAGTGGTGCATCCTGGCGTATTTCGCTACCAGAGGGGGGGGGGGGGCTCTCTGCTTGTGTTTATTTGCTATTCGTTTATGCAGTTCTTTGCGCGTGTTTTTCCTGCCCCTGCAGACGGCTGGGCCGCCGCCGAAGCGCTTCCTCTTGACTGCACCAGGACGTGCGGCTCGGGGGCGTAGAAGGACCTTCCCGACTTGGTAAGTCAGACACCTTTGGGATTTCGAGAGTACAACAGTACCAAAGTAGTGATGCTTGCAGCTCCAATTGGCCCACGCTAGTCGGCGGTGGCTATGGTACTGTGATTCTGTGATACTGGGGTAAGGTGTGCATCCGAACTGCAATATAGTGATGATAGCATGTGCAAATCATCGCGCTCCTTCTACGGTTTTAAGAATGCCCATTCTAAACCACGAATTAAGCGGAAAAGATCAACGATACCAATTAACGCCGTTACTGAATGCCAACGCGAACCCCGTGGCTCGGGACTCCTCGCTTCCTAAAGGCAACATGCATCCTTATTCTTGCACGTCCCCTCCCACAGGTGGACTCGCGTAACCTCCGCAGTCGATCAGCCGCCAGAGGGGGCACGAGCGCCAATCGCAGGTACGAGCCAATAATTACTGGCGTTAGTTTTCCTATGCTCGGGCTTCTTGGGTCGTACCTGCGTACAAGGTTCGTGTGGAGCTCTGCGGGCGTCCAATAGCGGGTTTCACGCGAAAATACCGGAGGGGTTCACCTATCTATGTTTCCCTCAGGAGCGGGGGAGCACGGACCACTGGGGCCTTCGCAGTCGGCAATCAACAACGACCAATGAGTTGATTCGAGCAGTAATGATTTTCTCTTTTTACTCGGTGTTATATTCGGTCGTTTTTTTATACCGCCGGTGGCGCTTCGTTTCCGCTGGCCGTACTCTGTTACCGCTATAGCCGTACTTTTTACCCCCCAGTCACGATCCTTGACCGCTAGCCGCGCTCTGTTACCGCTTCGTAGCCGCGCTCTGGGATCGCTGGCCGCGGTTCATTACCGCTTCGTAGCCACGCTCTGGGATCGCCGGCCGCGGTTCATTACCGCTGGTTGTATCGCAAACCGCTGACGATGGTAGAGGATTTAAAAACGCTAAACATCGCGGGAACGTACCATACGCGCGCATCGTTCGCCCATCCACGCCACCAAGTCGCGACGCGTCGCCATGCCCTTCTAGTTCCGGGCAATGAGCCGAACCACTCACGATTAAATATACCGCACTAATGTCCGTACGAATTCCGGGGCAGAGAACCCTCGACCGCCCTATATGAACCAAGCGCGGAGCGGCAGATGTTGACCCAATAAGAACTGCGCACACAACGACCTGGACATTGAGTAGAATATATGTCGCAGTGAAGCTGGCGTCTGTTCGTTTCCTTGTCCGGGATTCCACAGGATAGTAGCATCAGGTCAAAGGCACCAGGGGACAGAGTTTGGGCGACCAGAGACGCACACATCTTGTGGGTCTAACGGGGTGTGTGCCGGGGTCAGAGGTATCTGTCCGAGCCGGGGTGTTTTCTGCTCTGCTCTCAGCTGCGGACTGCTTCTGGGCCTTACTACCTCACGGTCGAGGCGATCGCAAAGGCTTCATACAACGAACAGCCCAGTCAAGGCGTTCATGCGTGGAACGTTTGCATCGCGCTGATCGTGATGTAGTACAGTACCAGTATGTGCGGCTGGGAGCAGAGCAAAACCTCAGCCTGAGAAAAAGGCTCCGACCCCGGCGCGCCCGTTGTGTCCGTGAGGTTGACTGCAAATCCCTGGACCCCCCTTTCCGTGCCCCATAGCCCCCCTGAGCCGATGTCACCTTCCTGTGGAAACTCGAAAATGAAAACAAGCAGCACTCTCGGTATACTTTGTAGGCCCGTATAATACCCGCATCTTAGATTCGGGGTCACGTATTTATCACTGCGGGCCAAAGTAAATAGGACCGAATATCGTTCGTAAAGATAGGGAAATATACATGTTTTTTTGTGTGTGCCGTAGGTTCTATTTACTATGGTCCCCCGTGATAGGCTCTTCTCCCCGCTCCCCACTACGGTGCGTGCCTCGCATTTATTTATTCCCGCTTTGGCGAGAAAGGTTCAGCCCCTTCTTCACCCTTTGTCGACTCGCGCCTTATTGTGCCTACCCACTCACTCTATAGGTGCTCTTGGCAGCTGGTGTCGATCGAGAACAAACACCCCCACGCGGGGGTTCAAACCCGCAACACCGATGCTGCTGGTATTCGAGGTTTTACCGCAAGAACACCAGGGCGGATCCTAAGCATAGGAGTAGTATATTTGTCACAGTGAATATCCGATAGGTTAAGCCCAGCATTTGTCGTGGCTATTTTTTTTCGGGCTTCCACAGTGCGGTAGCATCGGACCAGAGAGACTAGGAGCCGCTGGTTTTCCCCCCCCCCCTCCTCCTCCGTTTCCTAGTCCCTCTGGCGTGGTACCTCCCTCTTGTGGAAACCCCGACAACGCGACAAACAGGCGTGAAGTTCAACCCTTAATGTAACTGCCACAGTTAGTCCCGTTTGGCTGTCATGTATTCCACCGTATATCCAAGTCATTCGTGTGTCGGAAATTTCACGAGTTGGAGAGAGCACGAGGTATGGTGTCATCGGTGGTGCCCCTTTTACAACGAGTTATGATGCGGACCAACAAATAATGGATTGACGTTTGATAGACTCGGTGCGGTAAATGCTTGGGGTGGGGTATATGAGAGTTCTTGCCCTGCTCCAGTAAACTGTTTATGGTGTCTTCGACTAAGCACGTATCGGGGCGCCGTGGGACACAAGCGTTGGCCCGAATATTGGCAGGAGGAATGCCAACCTGTCTTTCGTTCACGCCACTCCGCCCCCCTTTCCCTCTCTTCCCCTCCCTCCCCGTTACTTCAATTTGATTCGCTTTATTTCACTTTGAATTACTTCAATTCCCTTCCCTTTACTGCGCGACACTTCACTTCACATTGCGTCACTTCAAATCGCTTCAAGTCACTTCAAGTCACTTGAATTCGATTATTTATTATTCACTTCATTTCATTTCAAATCGCTTCAAGCCGCCTCATTTGTTCTTCCTTGACACTAAGTAACTCTAAGTTGCTTCACATCACCTCTAATCACTTCACTTCAATTCGCTCTTCAAATCACTTCAAATATCTCCCCTTCATTTAGTATCCCTTCATATCACTTCACTTCAGGTCGCTTCACGTCACCTCGCTCCGCTTCAACTCACTTCGATCCACGCCGCTTCACTTCATCTCACTTCACTTTACTTTCCGTCAATCCAACTCACTCTCCTTCCCTTGGATTATCTCCCATTATGTTCCCTTCGTTGTCACCGGTATTGAGTATGGATTGTTTCAAGGAATGCTGGATGTTGGGTATTTCGGCAGGATTCTGCAGTCCAGTTTGCTATAATTTCCTCCCTTTTTCTTTTCTTCACTTCGCTTCCGTTTCCTGCACTTCAGTTCCCTGCACCCCCCTTCCCTTCCCTCCTCTTTCCTTCGCCCCACTTCGCTTCGGTTCACTCCACTTGAGGCCCCTTGATCCACTCCAATTCACACCATTTCACTCCACCTCAGTTTTTTTCGTCTATATCAGTTTCCCTCCCCTTCCCTTCAACTCCCCGCGCTTTTTTTTCTTTATTTCACTTCACGTCACTTCACTTCGCTTTACTTCGTGTCACTTCATTTCACTTCGAATGTTTTCACTCTACTTCGCTTTACTTCACTTCACGTGTCTTCCCGTCGCGTCCGTTCAGTTCACTTCACTTCCTTCACCCCGCCTTCTCTTACCCCGCCTTGCCTCGCCCCGCCCCGAGGTAACACGTTACCCAGCTGCAGGCGAAAATATCGAAGTCTTCAATATTTGACGCGGGAGATAAAGTGCAAGCAATGGAAGGGATGTCAGTACGACTACCTTTTGACACAAATATGTTGCATGACGTACGTCGACCGCATGTAGTGTACTAAGCATGCATGTGCGGGTAGTCGTAATTACGAACTCTGCCCATCGCTTGGCAGTTTAGGCTTTCCTCCCCGGACTCAGGAGTGGCATTTTTTGTGTCTGCGACTTGGTAACGGATAATCTCGACGAAGAGAGCGGGGACAAGGACAACAGCAGCAGCTGCACCTGATCATCATGCGCACAATGTTGTATCTAGGCTGTGGGGAAACGTCAGCGACGTCGTGTTAAAACGAAGGTACTATATATAGCCTGGCCCGACGCCGCTTAACTTCGCTGAATGGACGGAATGTGGTGTGCGATGGACGTGGTACTACCGCTTCCTGTTTTCGAGGCGTGTTCTGCGGCAGAAGCAGCTACAACTGAAGGCTAACTGCGAAACGTATAGACTATAAGCAGCAAGTTGGGCGTATTGCTCGCCTAGAGTTCGCGGCGTTTCAGCGATGACCTTTCGGAGGAGATCTGGGAACTCTGCTTTGTGATGCGTTACCGTGGTTCGCGGCGATTCGCATGCGGCTACTTTGTGGTGATTCACATCAGACGCTTTGCGATACTTGGCGAGAGGCCTGCGGCTGTTCGCAGTTGTTTGTTTTGCGTAAAGGTACGCTCTTGAGACGATTTTGCGGCGTCGCGACGTATCCTATGTGATTCATCGTAAAGTGTCGCATGCTAATCGCCGCAAACCACGGCGAAGTATCGCCAAAAGAACACCGAAAATGAGCTGTGGTGATTCGCCGTGCGTTACGGTGTTTGAGACGCTTTATGGGGCTCGCGGAGCTTTGTGACGACTTGCGATACTATGCAGCGCTTAGGATTCACGCGGCGCATCGGCACTACTGTTTTTCTGACTCGTTTTTTTCTCCCCAGTGAAATTTTCCGATTGAGTGCTGCGCCCCCAGGGCGAGCGTATCTATACCTTGGGGATCGATATTGCGACGGGAAACACCTGCGACGAATGCTCTTTTACCTCCTCTGAAACTGCCCCCACGTTTTGAGTGTAAACAAATCACTTGGAATACGAGCGTAAATAAGTTGACAGGAAACAAGTGTCGAAACAAAGAACATAAATATCGACGACGTCATCGGCCACGCGAGGCAGCAGCCACGGACAGCTAGGGTAGGAAGTGTGTCGGAGGTGCAACGTGTAAACATGTGTAGATGTACGACACGCGGGTAGCAGCATTGTGGCATTCGTACTGCTGCACGCCCTTCCTACTAGACACTGAAGAACATCGAAAGCTACTACTTACCCATAGTTTTCAGGGGGCTCTAAAGCCGTAACATTCTATACCTGGACCCTCAGATAGTTTAGTTTGAACGGTTTGTTGCCGATGTTTTCGTCTGTCATTATTGAATATTGACCCCCCTTTGGCGTCTGATAACACCCCTTGTGTTTCGCAGAAAGTCAGGGCGGCCAGGGGGTCCGCGGATACAAAGGCTTCATTGCTATGTTGCTTCTCACTTTTCTTGTGAGTGAAGAATATACGAAGTATGGCAAGTGTTGGAAACTTTGGGTGGAATGAAAAGGCGATCGTTCGTTCTTCGAATATCGATTCGGTGATTAACACATTGTTAGACCCCCCTCCCCTCCTGTCAGATATCTATCGGTGGTGCCCCAAGATAGATACCGGTGTCCGGTATTGTGTACATGCGAGAATTGACCGCATGTCCCACAATAATAGTATTTGCAGCGAGAGAGAATATATCGATTACTGCGCACTCACGGCAGAGTCCGTTTCTGTTGTAATGTAGGTACTGCTGTCACCCGGCCTCATGAGGCCTGGATTGTCCCTTTCTCGCATATGCTGGAGCCGTGTTCGATAGACCATCGCGTTTGAGTATAGCACAGCGAAGGTGCAGTTCGAGACATAATAAATACTTGATTACATAAGCCGGCGCCCCGGTGGCTTGATAGGTAGTCCGCGCGCCTGTCAAGATCAATTTCGGGGGTTCAAGTCTCACCGAGTGCATGCTC
>JBBMHQ010071253.1:0-12933 GCA_037834295.1 Postelsia palmaeformis
ATCCGTGCAATGCCGGGACGGAGCACGCCGGGTTTTCAACGACCAGACAGACGATGCTTGCACCAAGGGCAAAGCGCGGTGAGTTGTCGCGCGAGTCGCATGAACGGTGAGCTGCACCCTACTAAGAACCGCTTTTGAGGCGAACTCGCATGTGGATGACAGCATCAAATACTCAATTTTCATATATGGCCATTTCCAGAGACAGCAATTGCCAATGGGGCTACTATGGAATTTCCTAGCTAGTGCCTTACCATTTACGCGCTATGGGATACGATCATCCCCCTTGCGCGGAGTTAAGGTTCTCTCCGCACAAACAAATATCTAACTCGACCGGCAGTCGTGAGAACCGCCAAAACATGAAGGAAAAAAAACGGTACCCTGGCTGTCTAGCTCACTTCGTGTGAGATTCGTCTTACAGCGTCGTCGCCAACCACCGCCAACCCAACCTAAACTTACCTAATATATACTATTGGAGAGTATTGGGGGTGGGAGTTTTGCGGCAGTTGGTCGGCTGGAAGCATCTCGCTAGAAGTATTCGCTGGAGGTCTTTTTCTCATAGACGAACGCCGCACGTTTTACGCTATACCACAGTGATCCTTCACCAGAAATGCGCAGTGCAAGCGAACTTCAATTTCGCCGGAAGCAAGCCGACGGCGTACGCAAAATTAGTGGTGAGAATGGCATGGTGGATGCATACCGCCAATTGGTGTGAAACAATCGGTAGAACGTTTTATGGATATTATGGCGTACGACAGATGATCTCGAGTCGGACATGCTCCGAGATCTCTCATGGAAGCCCCGGTAAACGGGACGACTGCGTATAGAAGGACTCGCCAAGTTATACAATCAAACTCGTACTACTGTATGGTGTCATATGGGCAGACAGACACGGAGCTCCCAGTTGACCCAGGAAAAGAGAGGTCCCGACATCCCCATCCCGGCGAACATGGGCTGGGGTAACGAACTACCTTGCGAACATCAAAATCGTCAGCAACGACAGACGCATGCTATGGCCGGGGTGTGCGTACAGTAATATTTTCTGAGGCCCATCCTTTGACCTTGAGGAGATTTATACCTGATCGCCGAGAAACACTCACCTTGAGGGAAATCACTGTGCAGCCCGATGGATAATCTCATGGTCTAGTTAGGTATCCTGAAACACAATTCGACGGTATTCAAGTGATATCGGACAGCTCCCCCTCCTCAAGGAGGCTCGGGACCCAGAAAAAGCCGTTTCGCCAAAAGGCATTACCTCCATCGCAGCATGTGTCTGCATGCAGAGGCTTACAACTTAAATGGAGCGCGCAGCCCAACGAGCCAGTGCACGCTGCGTCGTCAAAACGCGTAACGTATCGGCCATCTCCATGACCGGGTCATAACGCCCTCCAGCGTGAACAAAATAGAAGAGGATATGGTATCAGGTAAAAACGTCGTGGTTTTTCAAGTTGGCAAGGCAGTGGTCTTGTCTTGTACGCAAACCCCCGAGCCCGAATCGAGTCATCATCGATCGAAAAGGAGCACAGTATACCATGACCCCCCTACATACTTGCGCTCTCCGTTCAACTCCATTCAGCCTTATGACGCGTATTCCACTTCAATGCTGACCTCTCCGGGTGGAATTGCCCTGCGGTATAAACGGTGACGAGTCCGTTTGACAGACGTCGCGCGGCCACTGCCGTAGTCCTTGAGGTGTGCGCTTGTGGTAGCAGGAGGTGAGAAGCCAGAACATACAAGATCATCAGCTGGCTCTACATCAGCAAAGCGCACAACGGGTGCGTTCTCGAGCACGGCTTGGTCGACGCCGTTCGCAGGCTGTTCCCCGTCGGTTTCTCGCCTCAAACCGTTTAGGCCACTGGGCATCGGACTGTCCGAGAGCCCGACGTCTACCCAATCGTCGGCGGCGGTAGGGAGGGTTGTTTTTTTGGTCGTTGTGCCTCCACTCCCGTTTTTATTGAAGTGCGTCCCTGAGCCAGTGCGAGGTGAGGGACCAGGACATTCAACATTGCCAGCCAACTCCACATCAGCAGTGTGCACAACGGCTGCGTCCTCGAGTACGGCTTGGTCGAGACAGTCGGCACGCTGGTTCCCATCGATTTCCCGCCTTGGACGTTTCAGGCCGTTCGTCGCCGGGCTCTCCGAGATTCCAATGTATACTCCGCCGCCAGCGGTGGGGCAGGTCCGTTCGGCAGGCGTTCTGCCACCACTGCCATGATCGTCGAGGAGCATGCGTGCGCCAACGGGGGCTGAGGGAGCAGGGGCCCCCATATGACAAGCCATCTCCACGGTAGCAGTGTGCACAACGGGTTCGTCCTCGCGTACGCCATGACCGAGGCAATGGACAGGCTGTCTTCCGTCACTTTCCCGCATGAATTGGTTCACGAAGTTCGCCCGCGGAGAGTTCGGTTTCCCAACATCTATCCATCCGGCGGCGGTGGGGCGGGTATGTTCAGCAGTCGTCCGGCTGCCACTACCGTGGTTTTCAAGGTGCGTGCTTGGGCCGAAGAAGAGTGAGGAACCAAAACCCCCCGTCATGTCGGCAACATCCACATCAGTATTGTGCACAACGGGTTCATTATCGAATACGGCTCGGTCGAGGGAGCGCGCAGGCGGGGTGTCCGAGCTCTCGACATCTATTCCGTCATCGCTGGTGGGCGCAGCGCCAATTGGTACACGCTTGGCAGCCCGCATATTCGATGAGCGTCCGGTGTAGACTCTGACTATTCCGTCCCCAGCATGTCGCTTGCAGGACGCCGCCGGCTTCCTTCCGTCCATGCTATAGCTCGGCTCTTTTGGGCAGGAGTCGTGCAAACACCGCGGGCTGAGGACGTCCACCATAACTTCCATAGCGTGTTGCTTGCAGAACGCCGCCGGTTGGATCCCTTCGTAGTTATAGGATGGCCAGTTCGCGCAGGAGCTGTGTCTACACCGTGGGTTGAGGATGTTCATCATATCCTCCTTTGCGTGTTGCTTGCAGAACGTCGCCGGCTTGATTCCTTTGTAGTTATAGGTTGGCGCATTGCTGCAGGAGTCGTGTATGCACCGTGGACTGAGGACATTCACCATGCTGTCCTCAGCGTGTTCCTTGCAGTATACCGCCCGCTTTTTTCCCTCGAAGTTGAAGCACGGTTTTCTTGCGCAGGAGTCATACGAGCAATTTCTAGGGCCGATGTTGACCATGCCGTCCTCAGCATGTTGCCTGCAGTACGCCGCCGGCTTGCTTCCTTCGAAGTTGTAGCTAGGCGCTTTCGTGCAGGAGTCTTGCAAACACCGCGGGCTGAGGACGTTAACCATATCGTTCGTAGCGTGTTGCTTGCAGAACGCCGCCGGTTTGATTCCTTCGTAGTTATAGGATGGCCATTTCTTGCAGGAGCCGTGTATACACCGTGGACTAAGGATGTTCACCATATCCTCCTTTGCGTGCTGCTTGCAGAACGCCGCCGGCTTGGTTCCTTTGTAGTTATAAGTTGGCGTAAGGCTGCATGAGTCGTGTATGCACTGCGGGCTGAGGACATTCACCATACCGTCCTCAGCATGTTGCTTGCAGAATACCGCCTGCTTTTTTCCCTCGAAGTTGAAGCACGGTTTTTTCGCGCAGGAGTCATACGAGCAACTCCTAGCGCCGACGTTGACCATGCCGTCCTCAGCATGTTGCCTGCAGAACATCCGCTTCAATCCCTCGTAATTATAGGACCTTGACTTCGTGCACGCATCGTGTAAACATAGCCGGTTCTTGCGGACGTTCAACATGCCGTCCTTAGCGTGCTTCTTGCAGTATTCCGCTGGCTTTTTCCCCCCAACACTATGGGACGGCGGCAGGTTGCAGGAGGGGTCGTGCAAGCAGCGCCTGGCGTAGACGTCCACCATGCCATCCTCAGCATGTTTCTTGCAGTACGCCGCCAGCTTACTGCCCTTCAAGTTGAAACTCGGTGGCGCGTTGCAGGATCCGTGCGAGCAATGCTTGAGACGGAATTCGACCATCCCGTCCTGAGCATGCTTCTTGCAGTACGCCACCACCTTCCTTCCCTCGAAATTATAGCTCGGTGCTGTCGTGCAGGAGGGATGTAGACATCGCTGGCTGCGGACGTCGAGCATGCCTGCCTCAGCATGTTGCTTGCAGTACGCCGCCGTCTTGTTCTCCTCAGTGTTATAAATGGCTCTCCTCTTGCAGGAGTCGTGTAGACACCGCTTGCTGCTGACGTCGACCATACCGTCTTCAGCATGAGGCCTGCAGTACGCCGGCGTCTTGCTTCCCTCGATGTTATAGCTCGCAACCTTCGGGCAGAGGTCATGTAAACACCTATGGTGGCGCACATTTAACATGCCGTCTTCAGCGTGTTCCTTGCAGTACTCCGGCTTCATGTTCTCGAAATTATAGCTGACCCCCCTCGTGCAGGAATCGTGCAGGCATCGCGGGTTGCGGACGTCCACCATACCGTCCTCAGCATGTTTCTTGCAGTACACCGCCATCTTGATGCCCTTGAAATTAAAGTTCGCTCGCAATCGGCACGTCTGGCAAAGACGCGCCATCTTAAATGGCTGGTTCTATAGTGCGGTCAAACACCTCAGCAAAGAACGCCTACAGCGAGACGCTCTCGGCGCAGCCAGCAAACCACACCACGCACCTCCAGCAAACCGCTTATATAAATCTCAAGTAAAATGCCTTGAGCGCCTCTAGCGAAACACTCGCAGCGCCTCCAGCGAAACGCATCCAGCGGAAGGTCTCCGGAGACCCAGGAGCGGACGGCCAACACAGCCGCGAATCTCGAAACTGCCGTCGCCACACCTGTCGTCGTGCGCGGAACCGGCGTCGACAAAACACATAATTTCTCACAGGTCCGACTCTTCGCGTCAACTTGCGGTCGCTGGTGTTGCTGTGATTGCCAACTGCTGTGGGTGCGTTTGCCATCTGACAAAGAACGCTATGAAAATCCCAATGATTTTACAACTACCTGCAACCCTCGCTACTGGGAGAACCCCTAGGAATGAGACCGGTGTCTCGACTGCACGTCAACACTTTGCCGTTCGTTACGGCGGGTCTATACCATGAACTAGAGATGCAGCACCAACCGATGTTTTGACCGGCTTTTGCTGCTGGAGACTCCGGCGCTGGCCGTGTGCACTGGGTGCCTCTCCTTTTCCTTGCTGCGAGGGGCGGCGCAATAAAGCACAGGAAGGGAGTCCATACGAGTAACCCCCTGGCTGAACGGTGCCCCCCTCACTGTACATACGTACATACCTCGTATAACATATGTACGACGTTCAGAAAATACGGCGACACAAGAATCCAGTTGAATGAGTGTCCCTGAGGTACAGCGCTCGTCAAGTACACCCATACGAATACGACATGTTCGCACCAACCCGTTTTGCTTTCGAGAAGTCATTTCAGCCATCATGGTCCGTTTTTTTTTTCAAGAGCCTTAAAACTCTCACGATGTTTTATTTATTGACCTCCACGAAGTATAAACTGTACTCAGGCAGCATATATGGTTTCGAGAAAGTCGGCGTTTGCTTGCTTGCTGCACTAGTGCTGCTGCTGCTGCTGTTACTGTGCGCGCGCGAATCTGCAGGTTTCAGCGATCATTCTACTGTCGCATTATGGCCGTACCTATTGTTTTGGTGGTGACTGCAGGAATCGTAACAACAGCCACACAACTTAGTATAAGAACATTGACGACGCATTTTGTCACGGATTCGCCTCTAAGCGTTAGCACAGCGGCGAATCTTTAACCGTTAGCACAACGGACAGACCCTGCCATAGCAGCACTACTCCCTCGAGATAGAACGGCCAGGCGGGCTTTTTCCAGACAGTTAGTAGTACAGTGTAGGGGAAGTTGCTCGAAGGGACAAACATCGGCGAAATAAGAAACATGGTAGAGGCTGATTGAGGTTGAAACGACGGAAACGTATTCCCCTGCCAAAGTTCCACACCATTTTCCGAGTCAAGACCGTGAATTTTGTACATGTCTTCTATGAGTCCACACGAGCGCTTCACCCAACGGAGTGTTTGGTCTGTTTGCCTGTTGTTTTATACTTAAACTTTTGTACGGAATTTGGACCTCCTTATAGACGGATAACAATGGGGATGCGAATATTGAAATATATATATATAGATATATATTGTTTTCAACAAGCAGCTGAAGGAATTCTCGAACCGTCGTTGTGGGGAAAAAGGGGGGGGGGGAAATAAAATCGTATTGTTTTTTCGCACGGCTATAGGCGGCGCAATTAGTTTTCTCCCGTTGTGAGTTGCCAACACACTCATAGAAATCAGCTTGTGCGACGACAGCCCGTCCATCTCGAAATGGAACCAGCCCACGGTTAACTCGCCTGGTGTCGGGCAAGGCCAACGAGTGTAGATAACGGCCTCGAAGATGTCAGGTGGATCTATGATCAAGGAGGCGAGAGGTTGCCGGTGGCGTCGTATGCTCTTCTCCCAAACCTGAAAACAAGGGCTACGTTTTGCCATCCAAGAGGGATCGAGATATTTAGCCACCTGTTTTCCGCACACCAGCGACCAATCGCGTTTAAGCAGCTTACGCCTGGCCAGCGCCCGCCACATATCCGCGGACATTCTGTAAACACGGTGCCCCTATGGTGTGTGGGAGCCCTTCACAGGCGCACTCCGTTAAGAGGACATGGCGCAGTCGTTTGTCTTTTTGATCGGTGCCTGTCGAGGACTCGGAATCTCGCCGCTTTCAGCGAAATATCTGGCTGAGCTATTCCTACGCCGATCTTTGCCCAACATCTGCCCCATAATTGCTTCTTGTTTGTTCGGAGGAGGTTTAAAACATCTTGGAGCTTTTGGTTTGAAGAATCGTGCTCACAGCAAGCTGTCCTAGAAAAATCTATGGCGGGCATCTTTAAAACTCGACCTGGTCATGGAAAAATCGCGGTCCCATTGTCATCGGTCTTGATTAGCGAAACAAAAACAAGGAACAAACAAAGAACGGAAGGCGAATCCTCGGGAAGGACAGGAAAGGCACGTGTGAAAAAATAGTATGGCCTACCTCTGAAATACGGCGTGGACATTTGGACGTCCGTGCGGGAAAAGGATTAATTCAGGTCATTGCCTTGAAATACCTGTCAATAGTTTCAGCATAGGATCGAGTTCTGACGTTAAATTTTGCTTCGTACTAATCACACGGAGGTCAGATCTCAACTTTTGCGCGAAAACACTCGCAGATATGCCTTGGAGCATCTGGAACCGGGCCGTTCGAAGAGGTCATGAACGACAAATGGTCCATCCCGCGGAACTATCTGACAGTTACTGGCATGCATCAAGCGTCGTGGTTGGTCGCGATAGATTGTTCGCCGCAAGCGCCAGTTCTAAGACCCCACCAAGAAAAAACGTCTATAGATGTCACCCCCTTCCGCTGTTGCTGGCGGTCAGTTCAAAACCAAGTTTGTTTCGTTCGAGTTAACGCTACCGCTGTCATTCGTAGGGGGGAGAATTCCCGGCGTTTACGTCGAACCAGGTCGCAAAAGTGAGCTGCCTCCGAGATGTAGACCGTCCGCCATTGGGACGGACAAGCCGGCGCTAAACCCTAGTACTACGCATACTCGCAGTGTACTGGCGTTCAGAGTTGCGGACAGGGACAGTGCTGGCCGTACTTCCGCTGTTGGCATCCCTCACACTGCGAGTATTTGCCAAACTTTACATTATCAAGGCAAGAAGTGAGCTGCTGGGTTAGAGGTGAAACCGCCGGGCGAAAGAACGGCCGCGACATATGGTACAGGGTTGTATCGCGGATGACAGCACGCGATAACAGCGATCGCATACGAACATATCCCACCGTAATACACGGCAGTTCCGCGAGACCAAACCTGCGCGCGTAAGCACAGCCGCGACATATCGGCTGCAGGCCAGAAGCGGAAAACGGCTTCGACTCCGGTGACAGCAATCGATAACAGCTATCGCGGTGACAACAACCCACGTTTCGAGTCTGACGCGCAGTCGTTACTTTTGGCGATCGGTGTCTCTCGAGGACTCAGAAACCGAATTAAACATCTAGCTGAGCTTTTCTCGAAATGGTATTTGCTCAATATCGGCCTTAAAAATTATAGGTTCTGGGGGGGTTTTCAAATGCTGTCTGTTATCAAGATTCGTGCTCCTAGCGCGCGGTACTGTAAAAATACGGGTGGAATCGTTGGAATACAAACATGTTCGTATGCAAACATGGTGTTTTCATTGACATCAGTGGGGCGAAATCGCCACAACATAAAAGAAGGACTTTGAAGGAAGGAGGGCACGTATTCAACCCCATCCGCGTTTTTTCACTGTACTACCAAACGTTGCTCCGGCTACAAGAACAAAAAGCCGCCGGATGCCCAGACCAAGCACATGCCGATTAATTTGCATGCGTGCTACCGTTCAACGAAAAATCGCGACAGGTTTCAACGAGGTCGAACGTGCGATGCTTGAGCCGAGAAAGAAGTCGGTCTCTGGCGGTTGTCATAAGGATGATCCTGGGCTGGGTAATCGATTAATCGATATGTTCCCCCTATAGCTCGGTAAGTAACACCTTCACCTTTGACGTCGTCGAGGACACGAGTTCGAACCTCACTTCGAACGTTTCTTTTGGAGAAGAGCTTGCGCGTGCGTCTCTGAAAATACACCCCCCCGCTTCCTCAGGTATTGAAATGAAGCCGGTAGGTCAGCGTACGGCCGTATACGGTACCGACGCCCCAAAGCTCCCGCCGTTCAAAGGCGGCGAGAGTGTTAACATGATTACCCCGAGCAGGGAAAATATGGTCGATATTTTACTCCTATAGCGCAACATCTTCGGATCATCACGCCGTGCAATACCATGGCAAGCAGTGAAAAGCACGAGTTTGATCAGCGTCTTCATGTGTGCCAGTAGTGAGCTTTGTGTGAATTCTGGTGGTATGTGTAAAACCATTTGGCCGTTGCCTAGAATCGACCTCGACAAGCCAGCTGCTAGCCCCCTCTAGCCTCCAGAATGCATGAATCTTCGAGAAGTGGTGTGTTCGACAGGCCAAATAAAAATGTGCTCATCACGTAAGCTCAATAAGTTCAAAAAGGTCGTGCGGTCCACGTGCCCGTACGGGCGCATGTAGCAGGAGGTATCGTTTCTTAAGTGGCGCTTCGTAGCAAGAAAATAGCTAGACGTAGCCTTGAAGAATGTCACAATGAGCCGACGGCAGCCTCACACCATGTAGTTACGACTGCAGACCACCGCGACTCCGCCCGAGTTCATATGTACGCTGTGTAGAAGGGACGTGGTGCTGAAACCAGCCACGTGTAGTGGTTCTGCAAGCTGATACCGTGGGCATACGTTTGACTCGGAGTGTGACTAGGGGGTCATTCTGCTGCCCTCGTTGGAACCCCTGCTATGCACCAGCGCTATCCCGAGTGTGCCACTGCTCGGGAGCTGGCCGTTGGGAACATACTGGCCGATGTCCTGAAACAGCACATCGGATGGCTCGGATTGGCGTCACATGACGGACGCACCGACTTTCACGGGAACTGCAGACCCCAAACGCTCAAATGACCGCACGTTGTCAGGTACGTAACATGATGTACCTGTGCTCATATACCTACGCACGAGGTATTAAAGCTCGCACAGCGTCGACATTTCCTCGTGTTTCGCAGAGATATGTTTTAGATGTGTCTAGGTGATATTAATACGCTTTACATAACGAAAATCGTAGCGACGTTAGAAAAAATTGCCACGCACTGAACTAATGTACAAACTTGCCTCTACAATGCAAAGCCCCTTACCAAGAAGTAGTGACAAAGCTCCTTTCAAGCCTCGGGTTGCTCTGCGACAAGGGCTGGCGCACCTGCCATAATCAGCGAAGAAAATAAATGGCGGGGACAATGCTTGAGGAGCCCCGCATCACGATGCTATGGAAAACCGCACAAGGAAGGCTTGAACGCAAAACTCGGAAACGACAGACTAGACAATACCGAGTACACGAAACACATGCAACGATCAGCAGTCAGCGGTGATACAGTACAAGAGTCGTACTACATACAACCCTGCGCAAGGGTCAAGTGTGCCGATTGCCTTCACACCTACCTGGTACTGTAATGTCGAGAAGGGATGAAACTCGACCATTGTGTCCGGCCGGGCTTCCCGCATCGACTGCTTAGCGTTTATACAAAAAGTGCTTGTGCGAAAAAATATGCTTGAAAAAGTACGAAAAAGATATAATATAAGTATTAAAAGGAACATAGCCGTGTGAAGCGCCAATTGATTACTCGTTACGTTGTCATACCATTAGGGCACACACGAGACCACCGAGATGGCGAGCATTTCCCACGTGTGTACACCAAACGCTTTTTTCAAAGTAACTTGCGTACACAGTTGGCAGAGCGGGTTTCACTTGCCCTGCTCGGCTCGGCGGACCGGGACGAGGTACCCCACAAAAACAGGCCCGATAATATCGCTTTTAACGAGGGCGACACGTCGAGGGCCCGCGATTGCGCCGGTTACCCGCCGCCCGAGCCCGGCCGCGCCGAAATCGGGCGAAATGCCCCGCAGCAAAAGCAACAATTTGCCAAAAAAAACTACACGAATTGTGCCATGAGGCGCGCAAGTGCAAAGCGCGAGTCGTTTTTTTTCTTGGTTTCCCAAGGGAAAAGCTGCCTCTTCATAGCCCGTCAGAATGAGGAGCACGAGAGCGAAGCGCGAGCCCTCTTTTTTCCTTGGTTCTCCGAGGGCGAAACAGCCTCTTCGTGGCGGGTCATACGAGCGGGGAGGGTGGCTTACTTTCGTATTTCTCCAAGAGTGTGTGCGATTCGACACTTATTCGGCAACTTTCGTCCGCCGCGCTCAGCGCGTACGGCACCATGGCCAGCCCCGGCTTGTTTTGTGTACGCACGCATCCGTACGAACCCTTACGTTCGGTCATGCAAGGCAAAACACTGAGCTACTCAATCGGCGCTGACCAAGAAGCTTGGTGGTGCATCCCGAATGAACGATGTACGAGTAAGTCGTCGAGAGTTTGCTGAGCCAGGTGCGACGAGGTGCGTTGAAAAAAATGAACATGACCGGGCTGCGATTTTTTTATTCAACCCGTACAGCAGTTTCATAGTTGGTTTTTAGGCAGGGGTGTGTTCAGTAGGCTACGTACCAAAGTACATCGGTTGCTCGGTATTTTCTCTACCGGACCTCACCGGAGTGCTCGGTACAGCCGCAATACCCTACTGGGATGTTCGGTACGGCCGCGATAGGCTACCGAACACTCCGTCAAAGTTCGGTATGAACTCGATTCCGGCACCCGACATTCCGGCACCCGACACTTCGGCAAGTTCGGTACGGCCTCAAATACCGGTGCCTGACATTGCGGTCACGATATTATATTGAATGCCGGAGGTATTTACCAGGGGTGCGTATTGCGGCTAAGATAAGTGCGAACGTCGGCCGTTCGCGTCAAAAATGAAGAATTGTGCAAACGCCGCCCGCGAACGTAAACGGCAAAACCTGGCAGAGCGTTAAATAGTCCCCGTTCAATTTTATTTTGCATTTTACTTGCTTACTGCAAGCAGTCGCAACGACGGCAGGAGGCAGTTTGCGCCAGCGGTCTCTGTTGTCCTGTTTTTTTAGTTGTTATCCCATTGTGAGTTTATAGTAGCACGTATAGTCTACGGATGATTTTATTAACTTATTAAATACGTCAGCTGTGAGTTCAACTGACTCATAGATGCCCAAAAAGCTACACTTCTTTGACATCGCGACTACCCCACACAACGCACGCCCAATAGAGGCTCCGACCGGGTGGCACAAGAGCTAGGATATGCACAGCAGAACCTTTTCGCTACCTCATCAGTAGGGCCGGCCTGCCAGTCCCAAGCACAACATGTCTCGGAGAAATGGCCTTAGTGATTCGCGGTAGGCCCAGAGCCGGGTATCGCCCTCGCTTGATATGTTTTTTTCCGAAACACAAACAAAATAAGGTGCAGTCGGTCTTCCCGTACCCGGGGTATTCTTGGTTATGTACATAACTTAACGCAGTGTGGGGCAACTGCTGTGTCGAGTCCGTACCGAATCTCACCGGAGGATTCGGTAGGGTTTTGCGGCCGTACCGAACACACCGGTAAAAAGCTCAGTCCGGTATTGCCGCCGTACCGAACCACTTCAGTAGGGTAAATACTAAGGATGTGTGTTACACGTTACACGCTAGTTCGCGTCTGCGTATTGAAAATACGTTCGGATTTTTTTTTCGAAATGATCCCTGGAGGAAAAAGTCTCCACTTAGTTTGGGAACCACTCCATAGTTGCTCTAATTGCGCCGCTTGCTGAAGCATCCAGGGGAGTCACTGGCTTATTTCCTCGACAAGGAAATAAAAAAATGTACGTATAAAGTACGCGCGAACCGTCTACCATACAATTTCTATGAATAAATTAATACGTCAACTGTGAGTTCGACTGATTAACTATTTATACCTGGTATAATAATTGATACTCCAAGCGTGTGATACGTTTCGTCTATACTCAACATTTATCGAATTTTCCAAATTGTAATGGGATTATACGTCGTTCGCGCGTATTCTGTACATATGTACCAGGTATTACCTTGTCAAGGATGTCTGCTGGTCAGTTGTGAAATTCGGTAAAAATTGGGATATAGACGACACCTGTTACTGCTGTATTATGCAGCTTGCAAAGCTGAGTTTTAACTATTTAATCAGTCGAACTCTCACAGCGGACGTATTTCATAAAATCATTTTAAAAAAAAAATACGACCTCGTTCAAAGTACAGGACAGCAGCAGTATTACTGATTCAATTATAATAGCTTGTGGGTTCAGCTTTTGCCCCTACTGTTCCTACTGTTTCTGCTGCTGCTGCTGCTGCTGCTACTGCTGCTACTGCTGCTTTAATGGTGGCGGCGGCTGCTGCTGCTGCTGCTGCTGCTGCTGCTGCTGCTGCTGCTGCTGCTGCTGCTGCTGCTGCTGCTGCTGCTGC
>JBBMHQ010071264.1:0-12930 GCA_037834295.1 Postelsia palmaeformis
GAGCCTTATTGCCTCCAATGGGTGCGGACCGCCGCCTTCACAGACCCCACTCAACAATGGTGTTCCCGGAGTTGGGATTTGCACACCGTGCGGGGCAGTATCGACCACAGGAGACCAATGCTTTCGTGCCCGACATATTGGAATTGCATATATATATGGAGGGTTTCTGATCCGATGATAGATTCGTGTCTTCACCGAGTCGCATCGGCTCCGCGAACAGCCAATCGGCACCCAACCAGTGAGGTTGGGGCTTCAACACCGCGCCGGGCGGTATCGATCCAGGGGATCGACGCTTTCGCCCCGGTTGGTAAAAGTTTTATGGTAGGATTTTTGATATGGGGATAACGTTCTATCCTCGCTGAGTGGGGCTGGCTCATGCTGGCTCTGCGCCTAGAACAATGGGGTTCCCACACCATGCGGGACGGTATCGACCCGGGGGATCACGTTTTATGTCCCCGGTGTGTTGGAGTTGTCGGCACATGAAAGGACTTTGGATTCGGAGATGGGGCCCTATCCTCCTCGGGTGGCGCTGGCTAGAATACTGAGGTTTCCACACCGTCTGGGGCGGTACCGACCCGGGAGACCACCGCTTTCGTCCCCATTGTACTGGAGTTGCAGATGTATGGTTTGAATTCTAACGCGGTGAGGATAGACTGGCTCATGCTGGTTTTGTATATCTGGAATAATGGGGGTTTCACACCGTGCGGGGCGGTATTGATCCGGGGGGGCATTTTCGACCCCCCCGTGTTGGAGTTGAAAATGCATCAAGTATTGATGATTCGGGGATGGGGCTCCAATATCCCCGGGTGTTGCTGGCTTATGCTGGTATACAACCCATGCATCACTCGCAGGCAACCTCAGCTAAGCGGCGCAATCGAGAAGTTCCGTCGATAGTCTCGGCCTGAGACCGGGATCCGTCGGCCACCGGTGTCGGGCTTTGCCCTCATCTTCTCGCCCGCTAGTCTCGAGGATCGCCTTCCCCGGCCTTTGCCTCGCCTATTCCCGCGCGCACGCTCTCGGGGTCGCGCGCCACCACCGAGCGGCGACCCTGGACCCGTAGGATCTCGCGATACGTCGAGACATCGACGTCCTTTCTTCGATACAGCGAGTGTCCTGAGCTCCTCGTGGAGATAGATTCGTGAGCCGATGTTTTTTTTCGGCAAAAATCTTGAAAATTCGAACATTAGTCTTATATATTCGGCAAAACTTTGCGTACAACGAAAAACACTGCTGTGGCGTTCATGTCGGCATGGTGTCTCACCCCGCCGCCGAGCGCAGCCACGCTGAACTGTGTTTTCTTCCGTCGGGGATGGTGGAGATGGCGAGACATCGAGGTATATAAATTCCCACTTGGGGTCTCACCCCACCGGCGAGCGCAGCGACTCTGCGCTCGATCCGTCGGATCTGCTTTGGATTCCGCCTTCATGGTTGCGTTGGGATACGCGTGCAATATATACTAGTACGGAGGAATATAGTTAATAGGACCTACGGTCTATACAAAAACCTATATATTTCCCTATTTATAGTAACAATATTTGGTCCTGTTAACTATATTCCTCCGTAATGAGTAGCAGTACAATTTGTGAAAAAAATCGGCACATTAATTTTTTTCGGGGTGTATTTGAATCATATTGCAAACGGCAGTACCGCTACTAGTGTACTTAACTACCGCTGTACAGCAGCAGCATAATGATACTCGATGTATATTTCCGCGATTTGAATAAATGTTACGACTCCTTCAGACGCAGTAGTATATATACCTGGTAGGAGGTATGCTAGTGAGTACGGGCAGAACTTGAGAGTTCGATACAGCTCATACTCTGAGTATGTTGACAGGATATCGGGGTTTGATATAAGCTTTCGAGTGGTTGCGTGTTGAAGAATACTGCCGAAATAGTGGCAATACTTCAGCCACATTACAGAAGACTGTTGTGTGTAGTACTGTTTATCATACTGGAAGTATTCGCAGAAAATTACAGGCGAACACTGCCATTACTGGCAGCAGTTTCAGATTATGCACTGCGGATTTACTTCCGGTCGGTACCTTCCGTATTTCTACGCAGTCCGTTAGTACTTCCATACCGAGTACTCCTCGTACTATACCCTCCATACCCCCAGAGTACTCGGCGTATGGCATATACCCGAAGTATTCGTATACCAGGTACAAGGGCTCCGGACAGGGTATATACCTCAGTGCCAATTCGTGATTCCTTTGTTTAAGCAACATAAATGGATGCTTCGATCTAAGTCCGAACATGATCAGGTCAATGCCAAGTGGTGCAAGAAAATGGCAATGCCGAGTTGCAGTTCTCAGTTTTTGTATCCGCATTATTATACACCAACTTGTATGGCAATTGTTTGCGACGTGATTTCGGTCGTTTTCAGCCATCTCTGGAGCCGAGAAATCGAAACCACCGACTTGCTATTATGGGGCAGGAAATTATCGATACGATTGATCTCACTTCCTGGAGGGGGCAGATATCAGATCACTCCTGAGAGGGTTCTCACGTTTCTCAAAACTGAGATTACTTGGATTCTGTGTACTTCAGTGCTGATGCCCTTTATCTGTCCAGCTGCCAAGTACCCCATACCCACACCAAAGTATCACACCTATCTACGGCGAGCTGTGGTACCTACTGCCAACGGCGCTTGTGCAGGAAATTTGGCCTCTCCTTTTCACATGAGAACAACAGCAGCAGTAGCAGCTGCAGCACAACAGCACAACTGCTGCTGCTGTGTGCAGCCGCAGCAACAACACCAGCAGCAGCCCTGAAGGAAAAGCAGTAGCAGCATCGCAGCAGACAGCATGTCAGCTTGCAGTATCCGCCCAAATTACTGCGAGTACAGGACGCGTTACGCGTACTGTACCAGTATACGCGCATTATCTATATGAATTACTCAACCATGACCACAGGCATATATAACCCGAGATTCTGCGAGTATGAGCAGTATCGAGGACGTACCTGATATTGATGGGCAATACAGAACAAGAACCTGACAACCGCAAAGTACCCTACTAACATGAGCGAATGTCTCAGTGCAGCATTTCTGAACTTCTTGCGTCGTTTGTATTCTGCCTCTTTTCAGTTTTTTTTCTTGGTTCTAGTGTCTGTTCTTATTTTCTGGTCTTCCTTGTATTGTTGTGTTCTCGTACCCAGTACGCTGGCAACTCACTTGCTGAACCCTTGAACTTTCGATCATTTTTTATTATTATTTTTGGGTCTTCCTCTGCCTCATAGTCTGTGACCACAGACTCAGTACCAAGACGGACACTGGGTGTACCGATGAAGCTGGGTAGGAGGGGCGATTTAATGTGAAGACAACAACAACATCCCCGAAATCCTCAGGTTGGATACACGTGAAGCACACAACACAATATCCACACCACCACAGAACCCCGCCATGCTGCGAGTGCCCGCAGTGGGAACAAGCAGTCTCGAACCCTCTCGATTACCTCCAGAAGTGCTTGCCAAAATAACTTGGAGTGTTTTTCACCAGAAAATGGTAAGGCAAGGCAAACATCTCATCTCTCAGTTTACCGGTACCTGGTACCAAGGATCGTATCTTGAAGCAGGACCGTATATCTCCAATTTATTTAGTAGATCGTATGTACCTGGGATCTGGATATGACTTTTTTCAAAGTGAAAAACGTCTGTAAGTATTCAATTGAGTGGTTGAAACTCAACTTTGGAAGCTACGTGGTGTGTCACAGACACGCTCATCGGGCGCGCTTGTTGTGGGTATTTCGTTTTGCTTTGTACATATTCGAAGTGAAACACCTCTGAACTACTGTATTGCTGCTGCTGTAGTAGTTGCTCGTTTCTCAATGCGCCTCCAAAGATCAGACCCTGTAGCAGTAGCATGTACGACCACGTGTATGATATCCTCCAATGCGATTGGCCGGTTTTTCTTATCGAACTCACAACACTCGGCCGAATTATCGACAACCTCCATTAACTCGATCGTCGAAAGCAAAGCTTTTTACGTGAATATTCCAAGCAGAGTGCCTCTGAACTGCTGTATAGCTGCTGGTAGTGGCTCCTCCAGAGATCCGACCTTGCAATAGCAGTGTACAGTCCGAGCATGTACGATCACCTTGAACGATATCCTCCAGTGTTAATGTTCGGTTTTTCTTATCGAACTCACAACAATCGGCCGAGTTTATACTCCAATAGCCTTCATTTTATTCCACCAATGACGTGCCGAATTAAAAAACACCAAGTCACCGGGATATCCAACGATCTCGGCGGCGCGATACCCCGAAAAGGCACGTGTAGCCGACCAGCGGAGAGAGAGGGGCAAGGGAAGAGAACCACCGAGTAAGGCAAGTGGGTCGAATAAGTCGGTGGCGGCCCCCAAAGCATGGGAGTCGGTGGAAAGCGGTAGCATCAGCAAGGCCTCGAGACATCGAACCTAAAAGAGAAAAAAACTGAGATCGAGTTCATCACAATAAACTCTTCGCGGAGCAACAACAGCGAAGCAAAGCAGCACAGATCCCCGACATACTGCGAGTACTCGCGGCGGGAGCAAGTAGTCTCAAACCCTTGAGCATCTTTGATAGTGCTCGCCGAAACAACTTGACGCATGTTTTCCCAGAAAATGGCAAGTGAGGCCAACACGATACCTGGCACCTTGGCCTTATTTTTTCCAGAGCGAAAAACATCTGCTATGAGCATGACCGGTCGAGTGGTTGACTCATCAACAAATGAAGCTACGTGATACGTCAGACACGCTCATCGGGCGCGCTTGTTATGGATAGTTGGTTTTGATTTTTGCACATATTCGAGGTAGAACGCCTCTGAACTACTCGTATTTCAGTAGGCCACCAGAGATCAGACCTGGCAGCAATATAGACAGTCCGAGCATGTACGGCCATGTGTACGTGTGATACCCTCCGATGCATTGGGTCGGTACGGGACTGTCAACGCGTACTCGTACTGTACGGAACTCTTCCGGATTCTGAACAAAATTAACTGATGAATCGTTCAGATCCTCGCGACTGTCCGCGTGTAACAATACAAATGTTCCAAAGAAATTTACCCTCGGGCCATTTAAATCTTGAACACGAGCGCATGGCGGGACTGTCGACGCGTACCTAAAAAAAAACCCCGAGATCCTGCGAGTATGAGCAGTGTATTGATAATTGATATCCTGGTACCTGATCACGATCGGCAATACAGAACAACCGCAAGGGGCTGCTAATAACATGGCCGCTAGCAACAAATAGAACCTCCGTGTCTTCCCGCCCCAGCAAAGATTCCTTGAATTCGGGGCGAGCGGTAGCACCAGCAAGGCCGAGAGACCGAACTCGGTGAGGAAGATCGCGCCTCTCACAGGAGCTCTTCGCGAAGCAACAACAGCAGAACAAACCTCCGGGACCAGAGACAATATAACCTCCGCGTCTCCTCGCCCCAGCGAAGATCCTCCGACTTCGGGGTCGCCGCGCTCGTCGGGGGCACGAGACTCCGAGACCCGCGGACGGGAGAACACCCGTCGGAGCCCGGCGAGTGCGGTCCTCGAAGAAAGTGGTCGAAAAAGCAACCGCAAAACCAGGAAAGCGAAGGCGTCTGGAATTCCAGCCTAAATTCAAGACGGAATCGGAAGCGAATGCTTTGCTCACAGCCGTCGCGAAGGATGGTATATATCTACAAGGGCTCCGCATGGGTGAAAATATACTTCAGTGCCAAGTCGTGTTATTACCTTCAAGCAAGTTGACATGAATGCACCATTCGATCTGATTACAAACAGGATCAGGGCAAGGCCAAGTGGTGCAGGGAAAACGCAATGCCGAGTGTCAGTTCTCAGTTTTTTTGTATCTGTCTCACCAGGTCTCACTCGAATTATAGGCTAGCTTTTATATCGTAGCATGTTTGTGGGACGTTTTTGTTGCTTTCTTTTTCAGGCATCTACTCTGGAGCCCAAAAATCAGAACCGATGCGTCCATCATCATGGGCCAGGAAATCATCGATCTTTTGTCATGACACTTTTTAAACGACTGTTTCATAAATACTCACGGCAACAGCAGCTGGCTCGTGGCAACAGCTACTGTTGCTGCAGTAGAAATAACTCGAACGTTGATATTGAATATCGATAGGCAGCAAATCGGCTGCGATCAGTACCAGGTATACTGTACAACTTTAGACACGTTTGAGGGCATAATAAAAACAACGTATGTATGATTGATGTTGAGTGGTGTGAAACTCAAGTTTGGAAGCTGCGTGGCCCCCATCGGGCGTGTCTTAACTCTTTTAGTACACTACCGCAGTTACTGCAGTTCCAAAAGGATTCATCCCGAAAGATTTTAAACAAATGAATGGAAACATATTTTATGCCGCATTTATTGTTGCTGATTGGTTGTGGAAAACAAACACAGAGAGTTTCAGTGCAGCTCGAGAAAAGCAGTACCAGGTATAGGAAGAAGTAATGTTGCGCTCCTTTTTCTTGTTCGGGAGGACCGAACGGCCCGACCGAACTGGAACAAATAGCAGATTGTTTGATGTAGATGGACACCGCCGACGATGGGCGTGGACACCAATTATTCGTGTGGCATGTGCAAAATTTACCGTTCGTTCCGATTCGGCTGGCGAGGCCCAGGATTCTGTATGGACCAAAACACTTTTTTTTAAACAGAAACGGGACGAATGGCTACGAGCAGCCTCGTTCCGTTCCGCTCGATCCCATGCTCCTTGGTGGTAGACAAGCATTGACTGAATCGAACCGAATGGAATGTTATTTGCCGCATGAACTGATAAACTGGTGCGGGGAAAAGGCAATGCCGAGTGTCAGTTTTTAGTACCTGTCTCACTCGAAATATAGATGAACTATTATACCAAATATTTTTTCAGGATACCCTCCGATGCGACTGGTCGGTATTTCTTGTCGAACTCACAATACTCGGCCGAAGTCCTACTCCCCAGCACCCTTCACTCCATTCCACCGGCGAAAACAGAAGAAGACGTGCCGAGTAATGAAACACCAACGAAACAATCGCCGGTATATGCAACGATCTGGTACCAAGAACGGGGCGATGCCCCGAGAAGGCGCGTGTACTCGCCCGGCGAAGAGAGAAGGGTAAGGGAAGAAAGCTACCGAGTAGGGAACGACCGAGGGCTTCGAACAGGTCGATGGCTACTCGCAAAGTAGGCAGTCGGTAGGAAGCGGTAGCATCAGCAAGGCCGAGAGATCGAACCTCGGAGAACAAAAAAGCTAAGATCGAGCCTGTCACAAGAAGGTCTTCGCGGAGCAGCAACACCGAATGAAATTTCCAGGAGCCTGAGGAAAGACAACAGAACGTCCGTGTCTCCTCTCCCCAGCAAATGTCCCGCGAGTTCGGGGTCCCCGCGCTCGTCGGTGGCGCGAGACTCCTGGACGCACGCACGCGTAAACACCTTTCGGAGCCCGCCGAGCGCGACCCTCGAGGGAAGCGGTCGAAAAAGCAAACACGAAGGCAGGGAAGCCAAGGCGTCCGGAGTCCCAGACAAAGTTCAAGACTAAATCGGAAGCGGGGGCTTCGCTCAAACTGGAGACAGAAGCTCCGTATCTCCTCACCGCAGAAAATGTTCTTCGAGTTCGACGTCGAAAACGGGACTGTCAGTGTGTACCCATAAAAATCCTCGTAAAAAAAAAGAACCCTTCAATCGCGGTCGAAAAAGCAAGCATAAAGGCAGGGAAGCGAATGCGTCCGGAGCCCCAGACAAAGTTCAAGACTAAATCGGAAACGAAGGCTTCGCTCAAACTAAAGAAAAAAACCGGGTCTCCTCCCCGCAGAAAATGTTCTTCGAGTTCGTGGTCGAAAACGGGATCGTCAGTTTGTATCAATAAAAAATCCTCCGAACGAATCATGAACCCTTCAATCGTTTAGATCCTGAGTACACGAGCGACCCTTGGGCTTTTTGAAACAATAACACCACGGAAAAACGTCTCCAGGACCACAAAACATAGAAGCTCCGTGTCTCCTCTCCACAGCAAATATCCCTCGAGTTCGGGGTCGCCGTGCTCGCCGGCGGCGCGAGACTCCGAGACGCGCGCACAGGAAAACACCCGTCGGAGACCGGCTCGCGCGACCCTCGAGGATAGCGATCAAAAAAGGAAGCACGAAGGCAGCGAGGCGAAGGCGTCCGGGGTCCCAGACAAAGTTGAAGACCAAATCGGAATTTCAGGCTTCACTCACAGCCCTCGAGAAGGATAACATATATTTATATACAAGGGGGCTTTGTCGGGCGGCCTAGCGGAGGGCCGCTGACGAAGTCAATGCCCGCACGCATCGACGAAGTTGAGGCCCGCATGCAACGAACAATTGTAGACGGCAGTATACGATGCCCAGGATCGAAGTGATGGCCCACAGGATGCAAACGGGAGTTTACCAGGTCAAAGGTCGAAGCTGAGACCCCACCCACAGCGCGTTTCAGCAGTACCCACAAAACACAAAAAAGAGGAAGCCTCCATCAACATCTACAAACAAAAATCGAAGAAAGCCAGTGAAACAAAGATGGCATATCTTTGATGGGGAAGGCATGATATTTCCTCGTCCCGTACAGCCCACGGCAGCTGAATAAAAAGAGTGGAGAGAGCTGATCTGGGCTCTGCGGTAATAAAGCAAGCGAAAACAGAGAAATTGTGATATTCCCTTGTCTTTTAAAACCCAACCCACAGCGTGCCCTCGAAAGAACACATCCCTCGATGTACCTTTTGAGTCACTGCTGCTATGCAAAAAATTGTGATGATGATTGCTGTTCAAAAACATCCCTTCGGGATGACACAGCGACGTTCCATCATAGAGCCTCTACCGTTAACATTATAGCGAATAAATGACGTCAGACCGCACAAACAGTCCGTCACTGACCGAAGTTCAAGACAACCAAAGGTGACGTTGACGGAATAATCATCGAAAGAGGATGCCCAATAACATCATTTTCGAACTATAGATTACTTTTATTGTGCTACGAAGTAGGCGGGTTTTACTCTCCTGTGACGCCCGGATGTTTTCGGCAGGCACCTGAACACGCTTGCGACCAAATTAATTTTTGCTGTACACGAAATACAGTTTGGATTTTGTTTTTCTTTAATACCTGATTTCGTGTTTTGATCGGATTGTAAACCACTCTAATTCCATGTGGTATGTCCCTTAAACGGGACTGCAGTACTAAAAGGGTTAGTATCCCCGCAAACAAAAACACGCAGGACATCAAAGGAACAATACAGCAGTCAGTGCATCTGTTGCTGCTGTACTGCAGTCCAGTGAGTAGTGATGCACACCAGGCAGAGTTTCTTTCTATACTTGACAAAAGTAGGGCGTGGGGCAGGGTGCCTGCTCTATGACCGGCCGCGGATCTAGGTTGTATGCGACGCCTCGCAGAGGGGAGCCATAAATAATTCGAGTTGTTTGTCTTCAACACAGGATTGCAGCACTTTGGGGGGTTAGCCCCCCCCCCCAAATAAAAGGCACGCGTCAAAGCAACGTCACTCACGATCCCAGCGAAATCAAAATCAGTCGAGCAGAAGTATTGAATCGTTGGCATGCTTGAACAGGAAAAAAAAGACCGAGATTTCGCAAAAGTCCTGACAGGCAGGGGCACCAAGCCCCGACAGCCAGGGCACCCGGGCCACCGAAAGCGAAGTATAAAAATAAGTCGCCTGTGGTGAGCCGCAGCATAATCATAGTAATACATATCGCTATATACTACGTAGGATGCCAGTGAGAGCTGTAGCTGTGTGGAGGCCAGTGAGAGCTGCCGTGAGTTTGATATAAACAATGCGGAAAGACTGCAACGGAAGAGAGAGAAGCGTGGCTACGCATACATTTCGGGACTGTTTACTCGAGCACTTATGTCGCAAAGAAAGAGGTCTGACTGCCACCCGTAAGGACTCGGTTGGGATACGAGACATAGCTCAATAATATGCTACAAAGTATGTATTGTAAGACATAGCAGTCGTCCATGGTCGCGCAAATATCTGATGCATTCTGATTGGTTGGTTGGTGTTATCTATGTAGCTGCAAATAGTCCAACGGGCATATGCAGTGGGTGTTATGCTCTACCGAGTGGATTGCATAAATATATACTTGGATGGTTTTCCAGGGTTGCAGGGGAGAGGGATGAGAGGCCCCTTGACCTAAGTGCAAAAGTCTGCACACCCTCTACAACGACAGTAGCAAAAACAAGAACACCATCTCTTATTTTGCTCCCACGCCTCATGGCAAGGTCGAGCGGCCCCTAACCTGGTGCACGAGCTGTCCCCCTTCGCCAGCGTGACTTATGAGTCATGGGGGCTCGTGCCAGAGGGCGAGCGCTAGGGATGAAATGTTACTGGACGCCGCGATGAGGGAGACCCGGCGAGAGGTTGCAAAAAAATAGGTTTCGAGGTGGCCGCTGACGCTGTAGACATTCCTTGGAGAAAAGCCATGATTGCGAAGCAAAAATGGCGAGATGGGATAACCGACGAGAAAAAGGCCGCCATCGGGGTAGGGTATCGGACTGCCGCAGAATGGCAGAATTTCCAGGTACAGCGAATACGATAAACAGCGGCTGCAGCGTCTCCACGTGTACCAGCAGCAACGTTATCACCAGCAGCAGAAGCAGTACCACCAGCAACAGCGATTCAGCGAGCCTGCTACTCAAAAGGTCACAACCAACAGCACCAGCCACAGTAATTCAGCGACCTGCACAACCCAAAGGATTACTACCAACAGCAACAGCACCGGCACCAGCAATTCAGGGACCCCTACTACCCAGAAGATGACATCAACAGCAACATAAGCAGCAGCAGTATTAATAGTACCACCAGCAACAGCAGTACAGCGACCACTACCACCCGCAAAAACACTTCCAGCAGCAGCAGCAGCAGCAGTAGAGCGACCACTACTACCCGCAAGAACACTTCCCTCAGGAGCAGCAGTCACAACATGCTATTAAGCGAGACCCGGCCGACGTTAGTTACGCACAACAATAGGAAGTTAGATAGAGCAGATGAGAGAGCCCAGAAGAGTAACGCCCCACCATCGAACGCAACATCCTCGATTGCGATCTCGTCGAGCGCAAAATCGGGCGCGGGGTATTCAGTGGGTTCATCCGCGTACCCGACGCTGTCTGCGGTAGATCGACCAACGATTAATGACTATGACTACATTACTACATCATGAAGGTGAAGAGCGAGGCTTTGCAGGGAGGCACGGACAAAGCGCGTGAAGAGGCAACCACAGGAGTTTTGTCGTCGCAGCAGCCAAAGCAGGTGTGGTCAATGCTCCGTTTACGAAACAGAAGGAGCAGGTGGTGAACGTGGAAGAGTGCATGCAGGATTTTGCAGCTGGGCGATGGGGACCTGGTGGGGCGTGAGGAGGAGCTGGTAGGGGGTAAGGAACAAGTGAAAAAAAACTTGCGAGCCAGGAAGAGCATGACCAGGAAGCGATGGAGAAACATACTCAGCCGTCGCAGCAGCAACGGCTTCAGGAGGAACCACCAGCTTCGACTTCCCCCTTGCCGTGGCCGCCGACATTGCCAGCTGAGCGCGAGGGAAAACAAGGTTGGGAGGACAAGGATCTGGGCCATCGGGGGTTAACGGTGGGCAAAATGCCCGACGTTGGACTGATGGAGGAACACACCCGGCCGCAGCAGCACCCACGACGTCAGGAGGAGCCACCAGCTTCGACTTCCCCCGCGCCATGGCCGCCCCCGCTGCCTGATGAGCTCGAGGACGAGCAAGGTGTGTGCGGATTTTTTGTTTTCAGCTGCTTCGTGGGCTGCGGGACGGAGCCGGGACGTCGGCAACATACGCGGCAAAGGAGAACGCGGGTACGCGAAAAGGACCAGGTCACCGCCTACATGTTAGAGTAAGGCTCATTCTTGTTGGAGAGCGTTTTATCTGTAGTTAATTTCCAAAATATGGAAATAATTGGAGGTATATACGTATCAACATACGGAAGCTATCTGTCAATATTCGTGAAATTCTCCAGAAGCCAAAAAATCAAGTTCGTAAAATTTTACGCATTTGAGGGATAAAATCAGAAATTATGAAAGACTGAAAAAATGCGCGAAAAAAATGTCAAAAAATCAGGGGGAAAATCTCCGACAAGGATAAGGCATGTATTCCTCACTTTTCTTCGATATGATTTTCATGTTGAGAGTGTGTATGATTGAATGGTATACGAGCCACTCCAGTCATCTTCAGTCTCACTATAAGACTATTGCATCGATTGTCACATACAAGCACTTGTTCGACCTGATAGGCTGAATGCACAATTTTTATCTCTGGTTGGTGATGGCTAATGGATGGGAACTGAATTTCAGCATCACGGTGTTCATATTAATAGGCAAGTACAATACCACGTTATAGAACTCGACAGTTTGATTCATTTTAGGCTTATCCTGGAATTCATGTAGTGATTGACGAATCGAATGGATGATCGCGAATTTAAATACCTCTGTATGTGTAAACATCACATGGGCAAATTGTTTTTCAGTGATATCTCTTTTTCTTCTTTTCTTTGGTTCTCGGTCCACCAACGGATGTACGATGTACCTGATGTGTTATGCACGCACTATGAATGGAATGCGCGTAGCTTTTTGCAGTGCAACGTATTTTTTGCTTGGTGATAATACTGCTTTTGGAGTAGGCATAGACTGTAAGCGAGAGCTTGCACGCTGATTCGAGTAGGGAGGAAGGACAGCAGCAAGCAGTATATATTACCAGGTACGTACGTAGTATACCCGGTAGGATAAAAAATATTTTACGTACTACTGCTGTGGTATCCTCAAAAAGCAACATACATCTTGCTATTGTTTTACTGGATCAGCAAAAACGAGTGTATGGTGCTCTCGCGTGTCCCTACGGTTCTGCCCCATGCTTTTGTTAAGTTCATTCCTTCGGGGGCGACAGTTAGCTGTGCGCGTGAGGTCCGTATCGACCAGAAAAAGGGGGCATGTTGAAATTTCAGGT
>JBBMHQ010071275.1:0-12928 GCA_037834295.1 Postelsia palmaeformis
TCCCCGAGAGACAGGGTCACCGGAACGGCCGCAGCGCGAGGTCCGATGGTCCCTAGCACACAGTAGACCATCTCCTGCGCCTCAAATATTTACACGGCCGTCGCAAACCAAGTTTTTCACCCCTCTTTGCCTCGCGACCCACGCGAACACGCACCAGGTCACAACTTCGCTCAGAAAATCGATCGCTGTATCCCCGTCATTCCTGCCTGAGTGGGAATTCGGAGCTGCGCCAGACACCCAAGGCATCCCAAGAGCAATAGCCTTTTCGGCGGTGCCGGCAGGAACAGCTGGCCGCTGCTCGCGACGCCCCGGGGAAGACGGTGGCCGTCGCTCGCGTCGTTGGTTGCGCTTGGCGAGTTGGTGTTCGTTTACCCTTGTGGGTCATACGATCTCAAAAATATTTACGCTGTTCCTCGATAAGACCCAACCGCATATTTTTCACAAAAAAAAATCGCATGAAATCTTTTTTTTTCTTGTTTTTATATCATGAAAAAGAGTGTTCGTTAAGACAGGATCTGAGGGTTTCGCAACCAATATCCGTATCTTGTAGTTGTAGAACGGTCGACGTATTTATGCGATAATTCTGTCTTTTTGTTCCCATTTAGTTTGTTTTTTGCACTTGAATGGGCACGTAGTTTTTTACACAGCAGAGTCTTTGACGACGACTCTCTATTCAAACGACCATCCGCCTGGAGAACAGCAACCTACAAGTAACAGCCCTTTGTTCATCGATGATGTAGCCACTGATGAGCTATGATCCTTTGGCTGAAATTTATTTTTTCTGCGTTTTGGCCAGTTTTTTGGGCTACTCGCGCGCAAGTTCGAATATACGAAAACACCTCGCAAGTCGTTTTTCGCCACGTACGACTGCCGCCCGGCGCACCGGATTACCGCACGGACTCCATTCCAAGCACACCCCGATTTCGTGGGTTTTAGGTTGCTGTGAAGAGCTGCAGTTGTCCTCAAGTAAAGCGCAACCGTTTGTCTGGGTGTTGGTTTATTTTTCATTTTGTGCACCCCAAACTTCGACCAATTGCAACCACTGTTTGTAGCACTTCTTTGTGGAGTGTAAGGTCTCTGTTGTGATCCTAGGGGGTTTATACTCTCGAGAGAAACACAAGCTGCTGCGATGAATCCCAAACAGGTCACCGTCACTCTCCGGTTGGCACGAACCAGCTCAAGTTACTAGCGCATCGTGTTAAGAGAGCGATTTTTTTCTGTTCCGCTAGAACATCTTTTGATAGAGATTAGAGTGGACGGAAACCCAGGGGCAACAAGCCGTTCGGGTGCCAGTGTCTCGTTAAGGGAAGCACATCCACAAGAAAAGGCCTACCCGCTCGGGGAACACATGTTGCAACATTCAAAGAAGAAAAAAAGTCGTCAAAAACCAATCTAAACACAGAAGAAATTAAAGACAAATGAAAGCCCTTCGATACTAGCTGCTATTACCGCGGAGCACACACACTGGAAGGGACCAGCCCGCGACGCACGCGTTTACAGGAAGATATGCTATCAACTTACAGATACCCCCGCCAGCGTGTGTGGTACCACTTACCGGCATATTACTGTACGGTGGGAGCGGATCTTTGCGCACACCCTTGCTTGGCAACAACGGTGGTAAAAGCTTATAGAAGCTTTCCACGGGACAATGACGGCCGGAGTTTGTAGTCTTGGAGGCGTTGACGCACGACGTATTCCCCGGGGTAAATATGTATATTCGAGGGTTTGTGGGCAGGATGGCAGATTTGTTAACAAAACATGTGAAATGTCCTACGCGGCCCGTTTTACGAAGAACACTCTTGGAACGGGAGCTTCAACAACAAGTATACTGCTATAGTATTGATAGCAGATACTACCCTTGTATGAAGTGGACGAATAATGAAAGAGGCGGTATTCCCTTTTCCCTCCCGTCTGGGACCTTTCTGGACTGGGCATTTATCTCGTGACGTTTTCATTTCTGTCTTTTGTACAGCGTCTACAAAAAAACATCTTCTGACTCACCAGTCGATTATCCGATAAACCCCGCGTGTCAGGTGCAGGTTTGACTGTGCAGTGTATCGGGCCTGCTGTAGGTCTAGCCTATATCGCATGGGGGCCTGGAGTTACGTACGGCCAATGATAATATATTCACGGAGACATACAACCAGTTGTAGATCCTGTCTCAGCTTTGAAGACGAAGCACCCCCACATCACCCCCCAGAGTTGAAAATAACAACAACGTAGGGAGACACGAACGTATGGGTAGTCTTAACGTACTACATACAGACGTGCGTGGCCACCAAACGCAGCGTGAAATCAACGTTGGGAAGCATCTCAGAGGATCGAAAGAAATTACCACAGCCAGATATGAAGAATAGTATATGGCTCCATACAGCCGCCCGACGCATTCGTTAAGGCAGCCACTGGCTCCCCCGCCTTGGCCAAAAACGAGGACGACAGACAACCACACGACGCACATATTCTACGAAACAAGGAAGGCTTTGGCCACCCGCAGGGTAGGCTCATGCTCTCTCAAACGGTGGAGTACACGCTCAAGGCATACGAGCCACCGCACATTTGGTCCGTATCGCCTTCGCAGGGGTAGGAGCAGTGGCTGTCGGGGATAACGCCGTAAAGACCGTAGCTGTTACCGCACAAGCACTGTTACGTAGAAGGCAACAACAAACAACGCGGCGAAACGTTCGATATTGAGATGGGGGGGAAACCTCAGTGACGCCAAAACCACATGTTCAGGAATAGGTTGTAAACACAAATTATATTCGAGGCGGAAAAAGCATGCCTGACAAAGTCGTTGAGTGGGTTCGAGGTACGATACCGGTCTGGGTAAGGGTTAGTAGTACCCATGTTATACACAGCAGTTGGCAACTCTATGGTGGAGCTGCCGGACCTGCAAAGATGTTGCTACTTACAGTAGGTTGCCACCTGGGAAAAACTGCTGAAACCTTTTTCGATACGAGATACCTGGTACCAAGGTACCTCGTGCGTAAACACTAGGAAATATTTGCCGACCGATCACACCTTCGGGGGCATAAGTATCCCAACGATCAAACTCGATCGGCGAAAGCATTGCCACAAGCTGCACCGAGTTCCACTGTTCATGGGTGGCACAATTTTACCGGGGGTGCCGTGCGACGGCAGGTATTGGGGAGCAAATTCATGGCCGAAACCTTTTTGCTCAGAAATGTCCTGGACAGCAGTCCTTCCACTCCCAAACTACCCAATGTCACTCATTGCGAAAAGTTAAATGGGGCCTTTATGCATGATTACGGAGACAACGCGGTTCTAACAGTTCAGGACAGAGTGGGATATTTCGACCATCTCGGGATCCTCGACGCCGAACATTGACTATACAAAGTTACCCTTTCAGCTACTACCGAACCTTCTGGCCTTGGAGGGAGCTCTACCGGGTAGGTCCGCAAGGTTTTGATTCAAGAAAACCTACGGCACAGGCTACACCTGCGTCTCGGGGCCCAAGCAGCGCGTAGACGTGAATAACCCACGTGTTGTCTCTGGTTGTGAAATATTCTTCAGCTTCCCAGAAGAGGTCAACCGGATATTTACAGCATGTCTGTTGTAGAAGATTGTTCGTCGGGTATCCACATAAACTGTTTCGTGTCGGGCTTGCTGTGCTCCTAGCTCACACAGTGTTTTAAAGGGTGATTGCTGGGCAGGGTTCACAGTCTCTCAAACCCCCCTGGGGCTTCAAACGCGAGCATTGAATATAAACGGAATGACCATTATGGCGGAAACAATCGCGTCGTAGTTGGGAGACGACACCATCAATGAGACAGTGGTTGAAGGAAGACGTGCGTCACGGGCGTAATATGGTTCTACCCGTATGCTACTCAGGCTGATCCTAGATGCATGAGGTATCGTCAGTTGAATCGCTATTTCGGGGCGCTAAGCGACACATGCATAGCAACGAGTCTCTATAACCTCACTCGGTGCTACTGCTGTGCCCTTTCCCTATCTTAGTGGGCGTCAGAGATTGTGTAGCGTGTTCCTCGATCGGCACTGCACATGTACGGCACCCGTATCTATCGACGGCCCTAACGCCTTGACCGGATGCAACGACATGCAGGCTATGATTCTACTGTAGGGACCACATTCCCTCTTGCACGCCTTGAAGAATGTGTCACGGTGTTTCATGCGTGCCGCGGATGAAAGAAGGGAGGGTGCATGTACTATTTTTGTATAGGGCTGCAGGTTCAGAGAGGTATATCCGACATACGTTCACCCAAAACAAAGTAAATTTACGAGAAAACCTGGTACTCTGATGGAACTCCGATCGGAGATCGTATGGAACTCCGATGGGAGATCGTATGGATGCTTAAAACAATACGAATGTGATTCCCGACGATGAGGCATGCGATACTGGTTAGCTCTTGAGTTGAGAGATGTCATCAGTCAGCAGTCACCAATGAGAAGCAGTTCGACAACGACAAGTGCAACCTTCTCCTCTCAAGCGGGTACATCTCCTCACCTCAACCGAGATTTGCGTCCCGGCGAAGGCGTGCCCGTTTTCGGCACAGTACGAAATGCATACCTTCGAATTAAGGAAGAACGGGTGGCGAAACATTATCGGGAAAGTATCCCAACGACAGGACTCGGAGGGTGAGAAACGAGGGGAACGCATTAGCAGGGGTGGGTAGTCGGGGAACATCTCGTAACTGCGCATGCCTACAAATGTCGTAGATTGTTTCAACTGGGGATGGGAAGGGCAGGCGAAACGCTGCAATTTCCGAAAGTGATATTTGTGTGATGTCGTGTTCAAACTGTCATGATCCCGAAGGAAAGCCTTGTATGACGCATCATCTGTGGAGGGCTGTATGCTTAGACATCGATTGTCTCCACTGAGGGTTGGACGGGCAGACGCGACGTAGCAATGCCTGAAAGCCTTGCTCGTATGAGATCGTATTCGAACTCGCATAATCTCGAAGGTGAACGTGGTATGACGCAGCATTTGTACAGGGGCTGTACGCTCGAGTCTTTGGTCGATGCTGTGTCACGTAAGCGTTTCCAAACGTTCTTGGCACTAGCGGTATGTTCGAATCGCGTCTTTTATACTGTATAGAACTTTGGGTTCGCTTAGGGATGCAATCGTTCAGCAGCGCCAGATATTTTTTGAACGGGATGGCGGCCAATTTCGTCCGCGGTGATTCATTAACATTTAGTGTAGTAAAGGTCTCCCGAAAAAAATGTGTACAAGTTTGGAAAGATTTGCCTTTGTCGGGAAACCAACCAGTGGCAAACGCTACTCGCACCCCTGTGCCAACTCAATGCCATTTTTTCTCATGTGTTCCTATGAGTATATATCTAGGTCTTCCATCGACAGTATGCCTACTTACAGACCACTACTGCTGAATGGGTTTCTACTTCTGCACACAAGGCATCCTAGCTCATATTCATAATATTGATACAGGTAGAATTGCAATACAACACAGCAACATTGAGAAAACCAGGCAGTGCTATACGCTTACCTCATTCGTCATCATGCCTTCGCTGACGAATTTGTCACCCGCGTCGATCCCCCAGTACGGGGTGTCCGCGTAGCACCCGACGTATCCCGCGGCAACCTCTTGGGTTTCGATCTCGTAGGCGGTCATCTTGTAGTAGCCGCCGCAGCGCTCGCCGGTGGCGTTGGCACCTGTGCACTCCATGTCACATTCGCCCGACGCTAGAACTTCCGCATTCGTCGTCAGGTCGGTGTCCATACCACACCAACACTATGTTGTTGAATCAAGAAAATACAAAACATATGCGCACAGGAGCGGTGATGCCATCAACTGGGACGAAGGTCTTCAAATATTTGAACAACGCGCGATATCGAAATGAGACACTACGTAAACACGCTTTTGTATGTCGGCAGAGACCACACTTAACACTAAAAATTGATTCATGGTGGTTTGGTTCCTCGGAGTGATGGTGGCGGGGGATCAGCTTAGCCTACTTCACTCTGGTTCACCCGAAGGCTACAGGTCTCCGTGCTGAGTGGGTACACCGAAACTGAACAACTCTCCGTCAATGGTGTCATTGGTCGAGCAGACGATGATGGACGCAACGAGCAGTGAAGCTCATAGCGGTGGGCATTACCGTTTCGCTGTACCGACAGGTATTGACCGCCAGCAGCAGTTGACGACTATAGGACTCACGGTATCTATTGCTGATAACCGGGAGAATGGCAGAGTGCTTGACCGCGCACCGACAGCTAATCATAGACAGTCATGGCATTGTTTGCTCAATTAAAGGTTGGTATGGCCTGAGTTATAGACTTACGCTTCCCTCTGTAGAGACTATCAATGCATAAACACCAACCGATTGGCATGAAATATTACACAAATACATGCAATGTTGAATGAGCGTGATACAACGGAACGGTTGCAAAATCAACGACACACGAGTTGACAGGCCCGCACAATTCAATACTCTGCAGCCTCGTCAAGGAGGCAAGTACCTCGTGGCCGTATTGGGTGCCGAAGTGTGTGTTGTTTCCATCGTTGCACCGCTCGTAGCAGATCTGCAACGTAACAATGGGACAAAGGACGGTGCGCGAACGGCGAATCGCTGCACGATGAGGGGACACGATCGTGTTTGTTGCCTCCCGTGTTGATTTGTATATGCCGTAGTAAAGTGTGTGCTTGATGTTCGCATATATCCAATATTGTTACCCGTTGAAACTCAGCACACCCAGTGCCCGCGCTGACTCTTCGTGCTGACGATATGCAAGCTCTCTCGCTATAAAGGTTCCCCACATAGGACGACATACATTGTCAAGCAGGGACAAGAGCAAATAATGCAGCGTATTGCCGTCGTGCTGGAGACAGCAAGCACAACACGCTTGCACCAGCGGCTCGGAACACCTTGAGAATGAAATAAAAACCAAGACGAACAATCTAAAGAGAATCGGCTGAAAAGCACATGTAGAGGGAAACGAAAGCCTCAGGAACGACGCGAGGTGGAAAATTAGGAATCCGCCCGAAGAAAATTAGGAATCCGCCCGAAGTGCAACAACCCACCGGAAATTTCGATCGGATAGTCGCAACAGCTTTGCCACTACCATCATCGTCAAACACTGTAGTGCAGAAGCACACCCTTCGTGTTCTACTTGATGTACGTTTGCACGCAACACACAAGATGGTGGGTATATTTAGAAGAGTGACACGATGCCTGCAGCGTACTTTGCACGGGAATCAGTTCCTAAACGAGGCGTATTTCGTCGACTCTCTACCTGGGGGCCAGTCGTAACGCTCGAACAAAGGGTACGTAAGCACACCAGATATTTTTCGCCTCGCGATACGCACGGAATGCCACCAAGAGCGTCATTGTTTCCTTTTTCCGCCGTCAATTTCTCACGTGTGTGTCCGTATTCTCAAAGCCGACTACCTCTTTAAAACTCCAAGACCAGCCCTAAGGCTCGTGTGAGGGAAGGATTCGTCGCTGTAAATATTCCGGCGGGAATTCGGAATGATCACGAAATTTCTCATTCTAGTGCATGGGTAGGACTCTCATGTAACCGTCCGCAGGTTTTCGTATCACAGAGGCATTTGTCGAATTTGGAGAGAACATCACCATCAGCCCCCGTACGATGAATACCGTCAGCGTTAACATCTTGACAGCGAGATGCACGGCAATTGTAGCGACTTTCTACTGGACGGATGAGTGGAATTTTCCCCCATGTGTATGATCCTGTTTGGGTTTTCGTGATCGCCTAACTGTCGAGACACAGTTCGCAACAGGTGTGACGACATGTCGTCCCCAATGCCAAACTCGTCGAGCGGTGGCCGCAGCTCCAACTTCGCGATAGACGGACGGTTGCTCTTTTTGCCTTAGGAGATCCTGTGCTTCCAAACCTATTAATGGAAAGGTTCGCTGAGTGTCCACACATGTTTGATCCACCGAGAACGATGCCTGCCGTTACCCCTGATGCATGTAAACAGCACAGGTCAGTGTTCTTGAGCCTTGCTTCAAGAGCTTCTTATCGATAGCCTACGCAGGGGGCGGGTCACACTTCGTCTGTTTAGATTTCAGCTGGTGAAACAACTGAGCCGCGTCGCGTCTGTAGTGCTTCACGGTCTCACGCTGTTTGTTTTGTGTTATGTTAGGGTGAATGTTGTATATGCACCGCCGAGGGGACGTGTCTTACGCTGCGCTAAGAACGTGGTTGGGCGTCCCGCGTTCAACAAGGTACAGAGCCACTCGCCCACTGGCTTTCAACACGATAAACGAAATAGAGTGTGGCCCCTATATTGAGTAGCACCGGTCCATACCAGCTTACCGCGGCAGACATGACGGGCGACGACCCCTTGGGTCCCATTAGCCTGACGTCCCGGTCATCTTCGTAGCACCCGACAGGCGAGTAAGCCCTACGCTGATAGACACTGATGGCGTCCCGGCCCCCGCAGGCCATGGTGGGGTCGCCGGCGCACAATACGTCGTAAGAGACGCCACACTGGTCGCTGGCAACGACAGAGGAATCGAACTCCTCGGCACTCCCGCAGAAGCACTTGCTCACACATGGAATTATATTTCGAGAGAGATGTGGCGGCCGAGCGAGTGGGGGGTTCAGGTTGGACGCACGATACGATAAAGCATGCATGCCTTACATCAGTTCTTGACAGAGCCAATATTGACTGCGGGATACTCTTCTACCCTTGGAGGACTGCTGTCCAGGTTTGGGGGCCAGCCTATCAAATCACATGCAACTCGTCGCACACGACGAGAATGCACCAATCCAATCGTTTGTGTTTCGTCCTGATCGACGGGGTTGCACTGCTGAGAAGGTCGACGAGCAACTGTATGCCTCCGTGATAATATTGGAAACACCTCCCGGATGGTCTTGGGCATGGTTTGATCATAGTATACTCACGAGGCCACCGGGCTGCACTCTCGTCGTACTTTCCTCATAGTCGGTGTTTAGGCGGGACGTACTAAGAGTGTCTATACGACAATCGAGCCCAGAGCCTCGGAAGACCTGTGGGTGCCCACCCGCTATCGCAGCGTGCGTGCGTCGTCGCACATGCACAACGGACAGAGAGGGGATACACATTCGGGGAATGCCAACAGACGTCGAGCTTGGGGCACGGTATGAAGCTTGGCGCACCTCATTGTGTCGGCGAAAGCACATCACGTGTGGTGATTGCAGTAGTGCTCATGGCACCGTCGGGAGTAGCCTACAACTATGACATCGAACATCCAACCCGTTTTGATCTCTGACGTGAAACTTAAACGGCCCATACATCCCCTGCATTGTTTGAGGAAACATAGCGCGCTCTCATGAAATCGCCTTAACGGTCGTCCAATGTCTACCAGCGAACGCGTGGTGTTGATTTACACGTCCTCACGATAATGCGGTACATTTCAAGATGGTTGAAACGGTCGCTCGACAAACTGACCGACCGACTGACTCCCGGGCCGGCCCACCGACCGTCCGACCGATCGACAAACTGACTGACACTGTGCACAAGTTGATGGGCGTGAAACTACGGCCTCACGGAGGTCCCAGTAAGCGGTTTATACACGATCGTGGTTAATGCGGCGTGCCCACCTCGCCTCCAAACTCGAGGCCGAAGAAGTCGAAGTCAGAGCAGAAGTTGGAGCATATCTGGATGCGGTAACGAGGGTTGTGCGAAACGGCGTGGGTGTACACGGGGTATGAGCGTGGTGCGTCAACGGTTTTAGGCATACCTTCACAAGAGGGATACACGTTTTTCGTCATGAAAGCCGCATCAGTTCGCGCTCATACGAAACGTGAATGCTGCGGAATGTCTGAGCAAATGCCGCAAGTAAGAAGGCGAGCAGAGACTAGCGTAAAAGGTGGCAACAGTTTTCAAAGTAACGTGACTTTATGGGGTTTGAGGCTAAGGGGGCTGATACGTGGTATCCTTCCACAACGCATCAGGTTCCCAATGTCTTGACGTTTGCTCGCCGATCACCACCAACATTTACCTCAACCCGTCCGCTCGCAAACGTCCCGTATGCTCTAACGTCAAACCTCCCTTGCTCGTAAATACACCTTCTCTCCCATCCCAGGGACCTTCGTTTTCACCTTCGCGGTCATACCGCCTGGACCCTGCAGGGCACGCACGAGAAAGTCGGAGTCAAGCAGTCGGTTTGCGCCAGAGTCAGCAAAGCAGCCAACTAGCGCGGTGCCGGCAGGTACGCCCGAGTCACAGTCGAGGGGTGGGAGAGCCCCGGCGATTATTGTGCTGTAGTAGCCCGTGACCCCCTGAAGTGGCCAGGTGTATTCGCCTGGTATCGTCGGGCTATAGTCTTCATCACTGGCGAGGTCGGTGTCAACTGTCCCCCAAATGTTGTGCTGTCACAGTATGGAACACCCGACGGTGGTGGGAAGAAACGTTAACGAAGAAGGCAAATAGCACCTGGTGGGTGGTTTGAGGGCGATATGTATAGATGTTCGTGAATATTTCGCTGCCGTTAAGTTGCTCGTCAACGCATCTTGCGGCAGGGAATGACTTAAGCGGTCGTCAACTTGTGTTCGTTGGGAGCACTCGTTTGCGTCCGGTTGTCGCTTCAATCGAGTCGACAGGGGTTTGTAGTTGACACCGTAGCCGTAAGGTGTAAGACCCGGCATTCACACGAAGAAGGTGATTTTGGGGGGTCGGGATGACATTGTAGATTCAATAACGCAAGAGAGCGTGATGGCCAATACGTTGCGGTGTGGGTAGCAGGCTACGGTGATACTAGCGTTAGAGTTTCCGTCCGGGACGTCCGCTTGCGAACGTCATTCACCTCGGAAGAAGCAATAACGAATGGTTTACTTCAACACGCTCTCGAGCCCATTCACAGAAGGCTTGAACTAACGTGGAAGGACGAGGGCACCGCCCACATTGAGCACGCAGCAACGAGTATATTTTACGGCTAGTACCACTGTCCGACGCCCGAGAATGCTCTGTGTTACGCGCGTGCGTAGACTGGTAGCCAAGATATGTTTACTTCGTTCTCATATAACAGTCCGACGCAGCACCCTCTTGTCACTTTTACCATGCACGCGTGCGAAAGTATTTGGCCGACCCGAAGAAGTACCAAAGAATAGTGATCGTCCTTCTGTGTTTCGTCTTTATAATATATATATATATATATATACAGCCTATGCTACTGCTCGTAAAAATGTAAAAATAGGTGAGTACGTTCCAACTCGTGTTCGGGTGTCCGACTATATTTTATGCGCATGGCAAGAATCTCAGATGCCCTCAGTACCTACAGCGTGGCCTTCATTATATCTGGGTGTACGTGAGTCCCAGCGATATCTCGTTAAGCATGTTTGCCTCCGGTATGAGGCCAGTATACGATAAAGGGTTCACTGCGTCCCCTCGTCAATACCTCGTCCGGGCCGTTCTTGATCTGCCATGCAGTGCGTTGTTGGAGTGTCGAGTTTTCCACGCTGAAACTCTCGACGTGCAGGTCGATCTGGTACTCGCCGAACGGAGAACACACGAGCAGGTTCAACTGGACCCTTGTCGACATCAGCACCGGAGGACGCCGCGTCAAAATACAAATCACAGGGATAATAGCGAAGGGGCAAGCGGTAAAGCGTAACGATAGCCTTTGACCGTTGTAAATCACCCATCACCTGACAGGGGTTGATACGCGGTTGGAATGTTACGTTGACTCTACCGTCCCCGGCATGAAGCACCGTATCAACCTGCAAGGTCCTAGATAACACGAATCGCTGAGCCCACCAAGGCACAGACATGGTCTACCGACCGTGGTTAGTAACACGACGAGCCAATCATGTGTGGGCGAGTCATTGCCTACAAAATGAGCACAAGACCGTCACGTTATGGCTGCATGCCATCAAATTGCACCTCCTGGTTATAAACTCCCTGGCGACTCCGAGGAAAGATATAACCCAATACAGGCAACAATAACGCCGAAGCCGATAAACGTCCGAACCTGTCTGATTCTATCAAGCACGATCCCTCCCAGTGATCTATTCCGTGCAGAGTTCGGCAGTTGGATAACTACTTGCTCGTTTCGTATCACGGGAGACAGGGGTGAGCAAGTTTTTGACCCTTCGACAGCCACTGATCCTGCCCGTAAATGCTGGTGTATAACGTAACGAGCGCGCGGTACGAAGAGGATATTACGGCCTAGAACGTCAACCCCTTGAAGCCCGATTGAATAGCAACCCAAACACTACTCGGTGACTTTGGTGTGACTTCAACAGTCCTTAGTGCAAAGTCATCATTCAGCGGTACCGCTAGGACCGATGCTGCGCCCGTACCGACAACCCCCTGCATCGCAACTCGGGCGCCGACGCGTATCATCCTTCAGCCACGCAGAGGGCCGTCCCTGCAATCTTCATTTTTATGTATCGTCAATATTTCTCATGAAGCCCGAAGAGGGAGGTTACTCTCGTATTACAAGTGGACAGGTCACCTGCCAGAGTCGCCTTGTGTGGGGGGATCATCATCAGCGTTCACCGCCGAGCCATCGTATGATACTTCCCAAGAAAGAAGGTCGGAGTCGTCAACAGCTACCCCACAGGGTCCAGTGATCTGCCTGAAATACCGTCGTGCGGTGGCCGGAAGCGTATGAATCACGAAAACGTCAAGTTGATACCGGTCCATTGAATACTGAGGGCGGCATCATGTTCATGTGTTTCGCTTTTCGGTCCAGTTTTCAAGCGTTTCGGACGAAGTCTATATTCGGCGCAAGTGCACCGGAGTTACTGTAGAAGGGCTGAAAACTTCCGCGATTGAAAACAAAAGGCACGAGCAGCAACAGACAGTGCGTATGAGAGCTAAGAACCTGCCGTATAATCTCAGATCTGAGTCACGACTGTTAAAATAATCGACAGAGAAAAATAGGGCCAAGATTACAGATTGGATGGAAATATGGCCACAAATGAAACTAAAAAAAAACATGACTAAACATCATTACCAGCTAGGATAGAGAAGTCTCTCCT
>JBBMHQ010071297.1:0-12923 GCA_037834295.1 Postelsia palmaeformis
GTACATCCCAAGTGAAGGGCCAATATCTTCTTACTCCCATGAAAACGTGTTCAAAATTAAAAGGTGGGGCCCAACTTCCGATTGCAAATCACCTCGTTGTTGCTGTTGCAACCGTTCCGATCTCTCTGCCCAGTACCTTTATCTACCCGTACTGACCCACTAGTTGACGTGGGTCGATTCCCGCCGCCACAACCGAACTTACCCTTAAACGAGTACAGTGGACCCGACGGGCAGCAAACCGATAAAAATCAGAGACCTTTCGGTGTGGTCCCCGCCACTCGCCTCTACACAATATCTGAGGCAAAACGAAGAAAAACTAGGTACTTCAAATGTTTTTCTCACCGGTCAGGCAAGAAAATATAATTCCTCCCATCGGAGATGGGCACAGACACAACATATACATACAAGGAACGAGAGAGAAAAGTCCCGTGCTATTCAGGTGCCGCTGATCTCAGTACCCAGTCTAAGTGCAAAAAGAGGGAGATGCGCGTGAAAAGGAAAGACACATAAATTAACAAGCTACAAACGAGAACGCAAGCAAACAACCCAACAAGCAAGCCCACAGGCACTTCAAACACGTCATCATTCCTGGGGTGCAACGTTGTAGTGATGGGGGGGGGGGTATATAAACGTAGACAAGGTTACTCAGTTCGGCACATATCGTGCCACACGGTTTGCTCTCTTCCCTCGTGGCTATGAAAAAGCATCCAGCGGCAACCCCGCTTTAATACAAAAAATCAGGACAAATCCCGCACCGCTGTAAAGTGTTGCGCGGCATGATGCGCACCACGCAAAAAATATCAAGGGGACGGAACACTCGCGCTAAAAAAAAAAAAACCCGTATGCCCCCTACCCGACCTCTCTTTACTCTGACAGCGAGATCACGAAAATACTTTCGCCCATCCATCCACGAACTGCGATGTCAAAAATTAACGGCGAAACCCGGGCAGCGTCTAGGCTCGACATTCGACCGGCCTGTACGCGGCCTTCGTTTGGGCCGGGGCCGCTGGTGTGTCAACAACCGCCGCAGCTGCTACATGCGCAACGTCTATGTCCTTGCACGTCTTACACAGATGCAACGCCCGGACCTTCCCTTGGTTGTTGGAACAAACGTTGCACCAACACACCCCAGTGGTGCGCGCAGACTTGTACTTCGACGAACCCGACCTCCGCTTACAGCTCCCACCAAGACACACTCGAACACTCCGTGCGCCCTTGCTATTATATGACGGCACTTCTGGCGTCGTGCGCCTAGCGCCCGAGTTGAGGTTGCCGACCTGGCACAAAGACATGGGGTGGGTGGACAACCTTCTTTCCCACTGAACACGCTCCATGGCAATCATCTTTTCGAGCAGGGTCTGGAACTCGGTAAGCTCTGCGACGCTGAGGTCCTCACCATCAGTCGCCCCGCCCGGCCCCGCGCAAAAACTCACACTAGCCTCCCCACCCGACTCGCCAGCTGCCCCACCCGAGCTACTGTTGCCTCGGGTCACCAACACCCCCTTGCATTGCGTGGGCAATACTTCTGCCCACCTCGCGAAAAGGAGGTATGCGTTGCTAATCGCCTGCGCCAGCTTTTGGTCGAAAACACGTTGCCAATAATAAGTCATTGGTTTGTGCACATGAGCCTGCGCGCCAAGGCGCTGGTCGGCCACGTCCACACGGAGCATCTTCATCACGTAGTCATACCGCGCCGTCGCCTGGACAGACACGATTGGCACGCCACCGGTCTCCGTTTCACTTCTCCTGAGGAAGGAAAGCGCCAGGAAGGGGGAAAGACAAAAAATGGAAAGAGCGTGGCGTCAGGTCAGAGGGGGGGGGCGGTGGTGCATTGCTTCAAAAGAACGAAAGCGCGCCATAAATACCGTCGCGCATAACAGCTTGCTTGGCGTGCGGAACGGTGTTCTTGATTTACACAGGTGCAGCACGAGCGTACCCTGGCATAATCGTAGCGGGTTCGTGGGGATAAAGGGAGCGGGAATGCAGAAACTGCGTGTCGTTGCGGAGCGGCTGCTCGACCAAGCAGGTAGAACTATCTATCATATGTTTCGACACATCAATCCGAAACCAAGACCAAGACCAAGACCAACTTATATTGCGTACAACAAACAAAAAAACACGAGCGGCCACACAATGCCGAACGAAGCACCTACGTGTACTCCATGGGCACCCAGTCACTCTCGAAAATGTGCTTGGTAGTCATCAGCCGCACTTCCACGGTGTCCATCCACTTGAGGACGACGAGTTCGCCCGCTCGAGCCAGCGCCATGTCGCCGCGCTCCTTGACGACCATGTTATTCTTCGTCCAAAGCTGCTCCGCTCCGTCCAACCCGCTCCGGTTGCTGCGTAGCGTGCCACGACAAAAATGTCGCGGGTCGCTAGGGCCAGCAGCAATGCTGCGCTCGTGAAGTAGTTGTCCACCGCGATGGTCACGCCGGAGTTGATGATCTTCGCCGAAAACTGGGGGCACGCCTCGAGAGACACGTACAAGAGCGTTCGCGCGGTGCGGCCCAGAGGACACCTCTCGTGCGGCCTCAGCATGATGTCCAACTTCAACCCGCCATCAATGCTCTGCACGAAACAAAAGCCGCTGGGGCAACAGATCGACCAGCATTTGATCCCTGTGCAAACAAGCACACAAACAACCGAAGGGGGGATGCAGGATTATTTGGTTGTTCTTGTCAGCGGTGATGGGATCTGTGGCAATAAATCGTTTCGCGAAACTACACTGCCGACGCAACGAAATAAACCGCCTGAAGAAACACGCCGCACGGTCTCCCACTAAAATATTCTACAATATAGATTGCCCTGGGCAGGGCGCTTCCGATTTTCATTTGAGCTACATTTACTTGTAGTTGTGACCCCACATGCATAGTCTAGAGACTACAGCATGTGTATCGGAAGACGCGCTCGTTTACGACATAGTGCAAACTAAACTTCTGCTGTGTGGCCTTCTGGGCGCCTGCCAACCAACACAAGATCGCTCATGCAACTCGGGCAATGGCGCCAATATCATTTACGTCCTCGCCAACAAAACGGCAGGAACTCGAGATAAAAAAATGGGTGGTCGGGGGCGTCGAGGTCCGATAATTTTGTAAGTTTATGTAGACTATCGAACCAAGTGTTCGAGAGTTGGCACAGGTGTGTAATTGATTTGTAAGCCTCGATTTCTCCACACCAAGAAGAGTGTTAGTGCCGAAAAGGGTGGCGTTGAAAAGATCTCGTCCATAGCTGTCCGAACGTCGTGGTGATGTTCTCACATCGTGTCAAATGGAGTATATTGTGTATGTTGCTTTCCGCCCACCGTTCGATCTCTCGCTCCATTGGTCAAAATACAATATCCCAACTATGTTGAGTGCCCCCCAGCGTGCCGAACGTAAAGGCGACGTCGGTGGTGAAAACTCACCGTGCTTGATTGGCTTGCTCTTGTCGAACCTCATCAACGAAAACATAGCTCTCGCCGTGCTCTTGACAATTTGCTCGTCATACGACAACCACTTCCCAGGGTCCGTCAACAAGCTCCAGGCCAGGTTTCACGCGTCCTCGAACTTCCTGAAATGCAGTTGGGTGAGAGAGGAAGGAAAAACATGCGACCGCAAACGGACAAATACAGAGTTTTGATGTACAGGTGGTGTTTCAGTTGCCTGCCGCAGTGAAGAGAAGAAACCCTGGTACAGCATTGCCTACTGGCTTGCAAAAGCCCCCCCGCTTTCAGAGATTCCAGCACAGAAACACAAACTCCGTACATATCATGGAGAATTAAGGTCAGCTCGCAGTGCACCACTTCCTGCACCTTGCAATTTCAAGCCCAAGCCCGCAAGTATTCGTTGAAACAAAGTCGCACGCGGTCACCTAGGACAACGTTAGCACAGCAGCGACCCTGACACAAAAATCGTCACGTGTAAATATTTACCTGCAGTGGTGCTTGGAGTCGTAGGCTGGGTCGTCCTTCGAGAGGGGAGCCGTCGTGGGGGCCATGTGGGAGAAACGGGAGTAGAGGAGCATGAACAGATCGCGGAACATACACGCCCGAACAAGTGGGTAGTCGTCGTGAAGCCCTATGCCCCAGTGGTCGACGAGGCGCCTCTTCTGGGTCAAGCCGGCGGTGATGAGTATGCCGATCATGCCGAACAGATGCATCCGCTCAAAGCCGTGGACGATGCTCCCGTCGGGCTCCTCTTTCGATGGTACAGAAGCAAACCCCCTCGTCAGCTTCTTATCTCGGTGTCGAGGCTGCTGCAGCGGGGAGGGGTCGACGGTATTCGTGCAGAGGTCGACGTAGCTGTTCGTCTGAAAAAAAAAAGTACAACAGAACGGCGGCGCGTTAGAAGTTGCCGAATGACGTGCATCCTGGAAATGCGACATTGAATTTTTGGAATTCACCCCCAGAGAGGCAGGGGCAATACACGGTAAACATGCGAACACATAAATAATAATTCGAGCGAAGGGAGTTTCTCATCCACACCAAGTGTCTCTGCCATGTACGGCCCCATCCAAAAAAAAAGGTGGTTTGTGTGTGGGCTGTAACTTGGTTTTAGACTGTAGGGTTCGGCAGACCACACTGAAAAAAAAACACAGCATCTACCACACAGCACAACACAGCTGGAATCTAGGAAGCTAAGGCACAGATTGGCATTGGACGACTTCGATCGTGTGCTCTGTTGTGCCATCTCAGGGCGTGCCAGTAGTCGTGTGGGGCATGGGGTTTCAGCGTGCCGAGAGCTTTTATAGCATATGGTGTATGGCGCGCACACACCAAAAACAAATAACAGGGGGGGTGTTGACATGAGAGTTCAGGGATATGTATGACTAAGACTTATTGGATGGGGAGGGGGTGGGGGGCGGTAACCGCTTGCTCTTGCAGGCCAACCAGCGCACAGCTGTAGAGTATCAGAGTATCAAGTGCGTCTGCGCCCTTTTTTCTCCCGTGGACGGACACGTCCGACGACAGTTACATCTATCAGCTGTCGCTCGTTTCAGCGATAGCTACTAGACTATATCTTCTAAAAATTACGTGACGGCGATGTTTCAACTACTGGGAAACAATATACTGCTACATTCGTGGGCGTGTGGATTAGGTGAAGGGAGGTCAACATACAAGCGCTCTACCTACAAAATAAAAAGACAAACCCGCCATGCCCCGGTAAACTGCTGGTAGTTTACCGGATACAACCGACACTCACCCCTTCGAGGATGATGTATTGTGCCTCTCGCGGGAATGCCTTCTGGAAGAAGGTGTTCGTCAGCGATGTGGTCTTGCCGAGAATGAAGTCGCGAGCAACAGACAAGCTGGCGAGGTTCAGCTTCGGAATTTGCGCCAGCAGGGACGGCGCGAGGCTGAACTTGTCGCCCCCTGGGTGCTTGTTTCTCTGCTTGAACTCGTCGGAGGTCGGGTCATCTGGTAAGCCCCCCAACTTCCACCCGTCCGGGTCATCAGGCTCGGTGGGGGGAACAGGCTAGCCTGCCTGAAATATTCAACATTCTACGAAAAACAGTTGTTCGGGCGCACGGCGACTGTTCACGTGAGACAAAAGGCACCTAGCAGCAGAATAGACACACAACACTACAGCAGCAGAAACTGGGCAACAGCCCGAGGAACTCCAAGCAGGGAAGGCCGGCTTACAAATGCAAATGCAGCAGCAAGCAGCAGCAAATGTGCTCCGTCTCCACAGCAGTACAGCTATGGAAGTTTAGGCATCGACGACAGCGTCTCTGCTACTTATTTATGTAGGTACATACGCAGTGCAGTGGACGAGCGCTATGTTCAAGCGCCTTATTCACGCGAGGAATACGTCCACGCTGCAACAAAAAAAACAACAACAGCGACGAAGGATATTCACACATGCTGTCTTGGATTATGTGCACGTACACACGGCCGTGTCTGTTGGATCAGTACGGACAAAGGGGGTACTGGGTGGAAAGACCGGGATGGTTTTCGTGTGAAGATAACAAGAACAGCACACAAAAATATGAGGAAGTGAACAGCAGTACGGCTACGTGGGTACACACGTGGAATTCCGTTTGTGCTGCGAAATACAAGTAGTGCATACCGTAAACTACACAAGATAACACACCCACATGAAATAAAATACCACACCCCCCACAGAATACGACACCCCGGTGATACTATTTGGGGTTCGAAATATAGCGACTTAGTCTAATACTAAGGAATATGACGACAGAATATACCACACCCCACACAGGATACCACACCCGGTGATAGTATAACCCTAACCCTGTGTTATCTTGTAGTTTACGGTAATCATACAATCCAGGATCTGATCAAGAACGAAAATCGCATACACATGACAACCCAGGATCTACTGCTGTATACTACGAAAATGCATGTGACAACCACCACCAACAGAGAGCCACAAGGCAACACACCACTTAGAGAAAAAGTGGGTTTGCCGAATGCTGGGCTTGGTAAGGTAGTCTCGACTAAGGGGTATCCCCAATACAATAGTACGCACATCTGCACCCATCACAAAACAAAAACCTCACCGTTGCTTTCGGCTCTGGCATTTTCTTGAGGTGCCATGTGCTCTTGAAGGCAGCCAAAAAGCCAGGGTCCGCGATCTTCTCGCCTTTGCTCTAGTGAGCTGTTTGCTGCTTGGACTGCTGTGGTTCCGCTCCCTGAGTTTGCAACTCATCCTCGCCCCCCCCAGGATCTCCATCGGAGTTGTAGGCTTGCTCTTCACTAGCGCCAAAGCCCGGCTGCGGTGCCGGGGCTGCTGTTTTACGTCTCTTCTGCATGCCATAGTGGTGACAGCAGAACCCAGGCTTCCTCGAGCCGACACGATTTCCGCAAACCGCCCCACTGTTCTTCCCGCTCCTCTTTATGGCAATGCACGTTAGTGAGGACGTCGGCAACGGTGATGGCGGCTGCTGTTGCTGCTGCGGTTGCGGTTGTTGCTGTGGTTGCTGTTGCGGTGGAGCCGGCGGCGGAGGTGGAGGCGGCGGTGGCGGTGGCTGCAGGTGCTGCGCAGGGGAGGGAGATGTCGTCTGCTCCATCGCGCTGAGAGCTCTCGCAGCTCCTCTCGTGCTGTGGCCGGTGGCATGCGAGTTCGCCCGATATGCAGCTGGTTGGTACGCCACTCCATCGTCGTCGCTGAAGTCATCGCTGTCTCTCTCGAAGTCTGAAGCGTCTTCTGGATCACTGTCGAGGCTCCCTGCGGCGATGCTTGTGGTGTGGTTGCGTAGCGGCTGGCTGTCCATCGCGCAGCGCAAACTAGATGTTGCAAGTGTTGCTGAGAGGCACGCTATAGCAGCGACGATCAGCAAAACTACGGAGGATCTCACAGCTGAGCCCCCCAGGCGACGCTCAGGCTTCATGCGCCTAACGGCGTACCCCTGTAGCGAGAGGCTTGGGTGGTGAAGAGTGTGCTCGTGTGCGTGATCGCCTGTGCTGTACAACTCCCTGCGTACAGGTTCGGGGATATATTTTTATTGTCCCCGGGTTCAACGGACCGGGCTGGCCCCTGAAAAAAGGGAGAAATGCTCATTTTGTTTGCTCACAAAAACCCGCTTGGAGTCCCAGAAGGGTTAAACAAACCCATCTTCAGTATTCTGGGGGATGTCAGTTTACAGACAAAGGGTCAGGAAAACGCATGTATGACACCTCAGTTACAACACTAAACAAAATCCTGAACAACTACAGCGCAACAGCAGCTTGCGGACTCTCTGCCACCCTCTGCACCCTGGCAACTATGTCGGCGATCTGACTGACACACCTTTATTCTCCTGGTAGGCCTTATTAAGAGCTCTAGTATCCAGGATAATATCCTGTCAGACTAGAGGAATATATTTTGCTCGACTTTGGCCGGCAGCATGCAGCCGCACGGGTTGCTAAGCGAGACATTTTTTTTTTTCGAAATTCATTTTCTTAAACTGTGTTCAAAATGTACGTACATGGCACATTGAAAAAAAAATGGTACAGGCAAGACGGCAAAACACATTTTCACGATCCTTACATTAAGCACGTCCAAGCCGCTCACTAATGCACAATAAAACCCACCAAAATCCTGTAATATCAGAAATCACGGGAGTATCCCTTATCCCGTGGATTCCCGCGTAAATTTTACGACGGGAGAAATCCCGCGGAAATATCTGTATATTTCCCCCCCTCCCGTCGAGTTCATTTCCCAACAAAATGTAAATCCGGCACTTGTTGGTTGTCAATTGGAGACGGCTTTCTTCGAATCAGTTTCAAGCCTCCACGTTGACGTGGACTTGTTTTATCCTGTCTCCTTTCACCCTATCACTGTTATCAGTTGCACATCTACCGTGCATAAACGTAAGCCATACACTTGCTTCATCTCTATGGGCGAGGTTGTGTTGCGAGGCAGCGCGAATTCAACTGAAAGATCTCGCCGACTTCAAAGCAGTTTTGCGATTCCGTTTGGGCCCTGTACACCTCGAGCACAAGAAAAAAAAACGCTTTCGGTGTCGCGCAGGATGGGTCAGGGGTGCAGCTCCGGCTTTACCTTCAAGAAGCCCGCAGCCCCATGACCGGCGGAGTCTCGGCTAAGAAGTTACGATTTAGAGATCACCAGCATATGGAGACCCACCTCAGTGACGCACAGGACAAGAGGCTCGCCATCATTGCATCATTTCACGACGCCGAGCTCCTGTATATTTGGGTCGGGTCCATTCAAATGTCCCAGCAAGATATCCAAAACATCGTTTGCTTCAGGGAACCGGTTTGCCCAGTCAGCTCTGCCTGTGTGGCAATGCTGGAACAGAGTCTCTTCGAGAAGGGCATCGTCACGACGGAAGGAGGGGACAATCTAGCTGTGTATCTCGACTTTTGGGGAGTAGACGTGAGACGGGTACCCTTGTTAGTGTACCGTCTTTTCTAGCGTGTATTTTCCTCCAGCGTATTGCGTGGTTTAGAATTTGAAGCGAGAACTTTATATTGGTGATTGGTTGTTTAGGAGCTATCCCAATATGCAACAGTAATAGCGTATTGACCCCTGTTAGGGCCGTGTTCGATAAGCACGGGAAATATAGGCAAGACAATTTTATTACACTAGATGCGGCTTCAATTTTTTATTTTACCGTACTCGTTGAAACGTAAAACACATACAAGAGTACGTATATGAATTTCAATAGGGTTAAGCCTGAACTGTAGGTCCTTCTGGTGCGGCCTGGAACAAAGAAACACATCGCTGCTGTCATCAAGCCGTGATTAATATCTCTGAAGAAAGGAAGCTACTTCAAACCCCCCAAAAGATCGCATACCTGCAGAGCTAGTACTTCACGATGTTGCTACTAAGTACTTGTACCATGTACACCGGCAACAGCAATCATTCCAAGTTACGATATGTTATGATACAGAGTGCATTCCGTCGTGTAAACACGATAGTATTGCTGTGAAGGTAGCATACCTCGAATGATGATGTCCACCCCCCCCCCCCCTCTTCACAACGTGTTCACAGGGTGTCCAACTCGTGGTGATCGGCGGTCACCACCGATCCAGAGTGGCGCTCGACTTTTACAGCGCGCGGGCCGACCAAAGTTGCTTTATATGGGAGGGGTCACGGTGGCAAAAGCCGAACGGTGACATCAAGGACGCGTTCCCCGACTCGAAGATCGCGGTGATATTTTTATACTTGGGGAAGCAAAGAACGAGGATTCGCTTCAACGTAGGTCTGGCTCTTAACAACGGCAACCTCGTCACGTTTCCTATGAACTTTCATGACAGGCTGGAGCTCGTCCGCAGGCTGACGTGTGAGCTTACTACGTTGTCATAAATTTCACCCGAGCAATTGATGTATGCAAAAACTATGTGTGTTATGTCGGGGTATAAGAAGGGTATCCGTGTCTTCCACACTTCGGCGTGAAAGGTTCGACGCTAGCTACGCAGCGCTTCAATGTCACTGGTGTATCGTGTTGTGGTCTGGTTGACAAATTTACTTGCTATTATAGTATCGTATTGCTCGCTGCGCATGGTTCACAGGCATAGTTCTGCATCTTGAGCTGTTCCACAAACTATTCGCCTGTGTCGTAGACCCTTCACATTTACTACTCCCTGTCCCATTTTCGTTGAGAGTACTCGAGAGCAAGGATTTACTAGTGCATCTTCAGCTGTTCAACAAAATCCCTGCCTATATCGTTGAACCTTCAAGCAGTGTGCTTACTCCTTGTCTTATTATCGTTGAGAGTACTCGAGAACAAGGGTTTACTGGGAAAAACAAATTGACTTTAATTTCGAACTTATTTAATGTCAATATCGTGATGACTACAAATATTTCCGTGATTTGCTGATCATCTTCGCATTCATCCCTTGTTTTAACCCCATAAAAAGCTCGCGGTTGCAATTGATGACGCGGTGCAGTACCTCTATGCGTATGATAACTCAAAAACTATAGTGGCCGATCTTGACCAGCTAGATGATACATTCCGTCTTTGTTTCGTGTGATACTTAGCGCCGCCGGCGCAACCTCTTCGAGGATCCGGGAAACGTGCACGGAGTTCAGACACCTCGCATCCAATACGGGGTGATTTTACGTGGCGGCTCTCCGGCATCTGGGCCAAAACGAGAGGACTGTCGCAAAGCTGGGCACCTATTTTGATTCTTGCGTAGACAACACAGGATTTTTCTAGATGAGCAAGTTCCACTCGGTGAGTGTGTTTCCCAAGCTGCAGTAGATATTAAGAAATTGAAAGAGAAATAGGGCATAATTTAAAACTCTGCTGAAGTATTTGCCCGCTTTGTTACAAACCGGTTTAGGTAGGAACGGACGCAGACGACGTGGCCACCTGTGTAGATGTAGAGTAGTTGAAGCTACACACACAAACAAATGACGGGCCGCCTCACCAACAAAAAATAAAATGCCGCAGTGAGCGGTATGAGCGATTCGACGAACAGCACTACTTACTGGTATCATATGTAATCGTGATGATATTTCAGGACATTACCCTTTCGAAGTTACGGAGCAAGCTCGGGCGTAAACTGGCAGACCTCTTCTACGTCATGTATGTGCTCCGGTACCAACCCACAGACCAGGGAGGAGTCCTTGTCGACAAACTTACGAGAGAAGGTAGAGCCGACATGGTCCGATGCGCGGAATCTATTGAGCCTCTGGTGGTGAAGAATCTGCAGACAAGGCTATCTCGAAGGCAAGTATGAACACAAATAGTGAAGAGGATTTATGGATTCACGTTAAACGATACCAGTTCACTCGTTTCAAAACAACAATACGATATTCATTCCGCTAATGGTGACACCACGGAACTCCCTCTCGAGGGCAATGTGTATTCCCATCTTTGGAGGGTGACCGAGACCAGCCAACAGTCCAGTGTTTTCGGTCGAAGTAGTTTTAAAATTAACTGGTTCTGCTGCAAAAAAATATATCATACCTTCGAGATTTCGATGTGTTGTCAGATATGTAAATCAAATCTTCAAGGCGACGTTTCCGAACAGGCCGACGGAACTGAGGATGAGCAGGATCGCGACAAGACAATAAAGTATACACCTGTGTCGCACAGCCCGATGAAATACCAAAAAAGGCCCGATAACATCTGGAGCACGTCTGCCGCCGTTTTTGTCACGAGGATTTTTGGGTTCCTGGCTTCGGCTCCGAACACTTTTATCGCGATGAAGGTTAGTGGATCGGGTAGGAGGTCCTTTGTGCACACCCGTGAGTGTGCCAAAGCGACAGCACTTCACGTGTCCTCCTACAGGTCGAAGCTTGTCGCCGAAGTAAGAAAATATGGTTCCAGGTGCTTCAATAATGTTGTTTCTTGTACGCACAGTCGAGTATTTGTTTCTGCTGGATCACGAAGAAAAGGAAAAAAAACACGAGGAAGAGGAACGTGCTCGATACGACTTCTAGGTTCCTCCTACTCGTTCTACAGCAGAAACGCTTTTTTATACACAGAACAAGAATTCGATAATTTAAGCGCTTGGAACAACATTATCAAACTCTACGACAAGGTCCCCCCAAAGGGGGACACCAATAATTTACTGTCGCTTTGGCACACTTACAGGAGTTCACGAAGGAGGTCATATCCCGTCTGTTTTTTTTTGACTCGACGGAAAGGTTTGGAGCTAGAGCTAAAAAACAAAAAGTCCCTTAAAAAGCACGGTGGAAGACGTGCCTCCAGTAAACCTGTTGTCACTTTTGGCAATATAAAATCTTTCCCTGGAGGAGTGCAACACAAGTGTATATTCAAACACATACAACGCGCGAGTAGCGACGGCAGCCCAGCCACGGTGCCGGCGCCAGAGTTGGCCATGAGGCCGCCATAGCCAGCCCACGAGGTTGAGAAGACGCGCAGCAAACGGGAGCAAAGCTCGGGGCAGCGTCAGTGTTTTCTAAGGAATAAAGACGGCAACAAAAGCAGCAGAACCCGCTTCCACTTTTCGGTTGCTCCTGTAGCTAAAGCATCTAAGCTGTTGCTGCTGCTGCCGATCCTGCTGCTGCTGAGCTCGACGAACGCACGCCGAAGAACCGGCGCACTGCGCTCCGCCACCACCGCTGCCGTCCAGGCCTTTGTTGCTGCTGCTTCTGCTGCTCCATTTTTTATCGCAGTATAGAGTCGCCCCGGTAGACTAGTGCGCAACTTCAAAGACCACTGGTATTGGTACCCATGTTCAAATCCCACCGTGGTGAGACTTTTTTTGAACAAATAAAAAGGTATCAATCGCTCAGAGCGCCTTCGTTGCGTGGGTAGGCGGAATTCGACAAGTGGACGAGGGAAGGAAGTGCTGAAATCTTCTCGCGATAAAAATGCAAGGCAAGTACCGTAGTGGAGAGGGGGGAGAAGAGCTTACTTAGCGACCCCGGATCTGAGTTACGACTGAAGAGGGAAGGAGAGAAACAGGGCGAAGATAATGAATGGGATAAGAAATAACGGGAAATAAAGAGGGAAGGATGAACGAGCTGTAATTCTGGCATCCTCGAAAAAAAGGCAAG
>JBBMHQ010071308.1:0-27026 GCA_037834295.1 Postelsia palmaeformis
TATCCCCTCTTCCCTGCCCCCCAATCCCCCCTCCCCTCCTCCCCTTATCACCGCCTTCTTGGCCGCCCTTTGCTTCTCCTCCGCGCCCCCTTAGCCGCCGCACACACCCTACCCCCCATCCCCTATCCCCCACCGCCCCCGATCCCCTCTTACCGCTGCCTTCTTGGCCGCCTTCTCCTCCTCCTCCGCCACCTTCGCCGCCGCCAGCTTGGTCGCCTCCTCCTCCGCTGCCGCCACCGCGGCCGCCGCCACATCCCTCGGATCATCTTCCTGCCCCGGCCACTCCGACGACAAAGGTCGGGTCGGATCGGTGATGGCATTCTCGAAGACCGGGCTCACCACCCCTCGGAACAAGAGGCCCCACGTTTGCGGCGAGAATATGGCGCCGTGCTCGTCGAGGATGTCGGAAAGGGTGGCGAGAGCGCTAGTCCGGACGGGCGGGCGGGCGTCGCCCATCGCTTCCGACAGCCCAAAGAGGAGAGGCCACCACAGCTGGGAGGGGTAGGGACAGGATAGCGATAGGGTCGGGGATAGTACAGGCGCTGTGAGGGTTACGGTTGGGGTTCAAGTGAGGGCTGGGATTGGAGGCGGGGATAGCACCAGAGCGGTGAGTTGTGGGGGCAGTGGTCAGGCTCAGGGATATGGTTAGGATCAGGGCTGGGGATGGCACCAGAGCTGGGAGGGCTACGGCTAGGGCAGGGTTAGGGAGAGGATGAAGGCGGAGATCGTGTCAGGGAAAGGGTCATAGGATGCCAACCTAGGTTATGGATATGGGCAGCGCTTGGAGTAGGGATAAGGCGAGGGATGGGAACAACAGGTAGGGAGGGGTTTGGATAGAGTGAGGGTGAAGGTTTACGGTTTAATTGATCGTATTCGAAACAAAAATACAAACAACTGTGCACGTGCAGACTACACATATCATCAATCGTTCTCGAAACAAAAATCGCAAAGAGTAGAAAAGCCTCACGAGTAGATTAACCCCAACCCCAACACCAGTGCGAAGCGGTTGAACACCACTGCGAAGCGCTGAAACGCATATCCGCATCAACAATACCTGGAGGTAGACGAGCTCGTGCCCCGCGTTGCCAGGCTCGCCCGCTGCCGCCATGGCCTCCGCCGTCGTGGCCTGGCGGGTGCTGATGTGCCCGAGGAGCACCTGCATACATGCAACCATTGCAAGCATTTGCACATCAGACAGATCATCATATACATCATCTGGATCATCTTCTGTAGAAACGACCTTTAACCCCGCTTTGAGAAGTTGAGCAAGAGCCGCATTACACAGATCATACAGATCATACAGATTGTACGGATCACACAGATCCCTTCCGGCGAAAATACGTGCACCGTAGCTGGTTTGCCCCAGGAGCGCCTGTCGCACATGCAATCATTATCGCACAGCTCACGATCTGCAGCGCATTAGATCCGATATTTGGCGGTATGAGATTTTGTGCAAGAGCCTTATCGTGCGCATCCCACTCGACAAACTTGATCTACCTGGTACTAATAGATCGTACCCATAGTATATCTCCCCCAGAAGAGTTGGATCATTATTTAGACCACGGAATGGGGATCTGATTTACGTATCTGATCTGTCTCACCGAAATCGGAAAATGAATAATCATCTCTATTTCCAGTACGATTTATTTGATCACACTTTTCTTTTTCACTTCACGTTTTACCAGGTACAACACTTGGCACCTCATTCTCCTGTCATCTTTGGTTTTCATAGATGGAGTGTGTCAAGGAGCGCAACAAGAAACGACCATGTCCGTGTCGGCTGAATTTTGTTGATGTAGCTGAATGTACAGGCGTTCCTTGGAATCATCCATCATTGGCTGGCTCCTGAACAATATTTGGCGGGGTCCTGACCAATCATTGGCTGGCTCCTGAATCTTAATCGGCTGCGATTGGCTGCCTCCTTAATCTCCATTCGCTGGCTCAATAGTCTGATCACTACCCGTCGCCATTGCCACCATTGGCTGGCACCATAACTATCGTTGGCCGGCTAAATCGTCGCAATTGGTTGGATCAATGATGCGGCTGCAATGCCAGCAGGGAGCGAAGCGGGTCCATGACAACCATCACAACAAGACGACGACAGCCGCACCAAGGTAGGGCTCCCAACTATTCGGGCTGAGAGCGGTACCGTAATGCGGTTGAACCCGACAGAGTACGGCACCGCAAGACATCGCTAATCAATCAACTCCAGACACTCAACTACAATGACTATTTCACCCAGAACTATGTTCCCATTAATAGACTACAATCGGAACTTACGGGAGGCAGAATCTCCAGGTCCCCCTTGGCAAGGTGACCGGCGCATGCCTTGAGCTTTTCGATCGACTGCAGGGCCAGATCCGTGTCACCCCCTTCCAAGAATGCCACCAGACACTGCATCCCAAAACAAACAGGGGAAAAGCAACAAAAAAGAGGTTACCGTTTACCAGCGGATACATGGAAACAAACATGCACATGCCGGACACACAGACCACGATCTATCTATCTGACTTACCTGAATGCTGTGGATAACTTTTAAAAAAACTCATCTGCCACCGTTGTAAGATGTTGCGCAGGATCTGTGTATTATAGTTCACATATAACCCAGAAAGCATGTGCTAGATCATGTAGGTTATACAGCTCCCAGCCGGCAACATGACCAAGAGACGACGCATACCAGGAGTATATTTGCCCAAAGATCTCGGTGACAAAGTGGCCACCTGATCTATCTGATCTGCTCCCACGCGGCAACATGGGCTAGATCACACAGATTAAGGACTACATTGTTCCTAGAATATCTAGGTGATGGGAGTGGGGATCTGACCTATCTAGTATATCTGATCTACCTGATCTGTTCCTTGTGTGGAAACATGTAGGAGTCAAACGACAATAAAAATCCTCGTGAGCCACTGCAAACCCACAAAAGCTTGCCACACGACTGTAGTTCCAAGTAGTTTTGAAACGACAAAGTGGGCACGCACTTCTTATTGACACACTTTTTTTTGTTAAGACACGTGAGAGCAACAGGACAAAACCGAGGAGAAACCGAACAGAACTGCGAATAAATCGAACAGGGCAACCGAACACAGCGTAGTAAAACCCAACACGGCACAGCACAATACTATACAACAGAGAAAAATCACATACGAAGTACTCAGGTCTAACCGAATAGACCCAGATAGCAACGAATACATCCGACTACAATATACCCAAATAAAGCCGTGATGCAGCACAACCTGATACCATGGCATTGACATATCGTACCCGCATACAGAATAACTGGCTGAAAAACCGAAAACCGCCGGATGGAACCAGAACCGAGAACAAAAAATCGGAATCGAGTCGGTCACCTTCGTGACGTCGAGGAAGTCGTACACCAAGGAGTCAATGTCTTCGTCCACGAGCCTTCTCACGACCTCCCACGCCTGGTGGGGCAGTGTCGAGCGGTAGCTGCTCTCCTTGGCTGCGAGGGACAGCACCGAGAAAATGCTCTTCCACCCGGACCGAATGTAACGCGATCGCGCCTATAAGACAAACCCGTCACGTTCGGGATCGGGGAGAGCGAGCGGGGAGTGAAACGTTGCACACATCTGTCAGGTGAAGATCCGCAGCAGCAGTAGATAACCTATGCATCTACCGTGGAACATCTACTGTGGATCAGGGTCAGCACCGAGAAAACTCTTCACCAGCCGGGCCGGGTGTCGTCGGCTGATCGCGCCCTTCTCGCCGTTCGAGTTTTCAACCGGGGAGGGCGGAGAAATAAGCCGCACAACATCGAACGTATCATCATGTACTGTTTTGTAGATTATTTAACGCACTAGATCATCTACTGTAGATTATCTAGACGATCTAGAGCGTTGAATGGTCAAGATGATCTAGATTAGGGGCAGCACCGAAACGAATGTTTCCAGCCAGACCGGGTGTGGTCTGATCGCGCCCGTTATACCCATTACGATCGGAATCGGGGAGGGCGCCGGGGGGGAAAGGTGCTCACAGCCATGCACGGCTATAGTCGTATGACCATAGAGCCTCGCATCCCTACAGTGTTGGGCGAGGAACAGGGAGGGGGGGGGAGGGGTGTACTCGATAGGAGATATGTACTCGATCTCATGCATGGCCGTAGTCGTATGACCATAGACCCTCGCATCCCTACAATGCCGGGATGGAGCATGTCGGGTTTTCACCGACCAGGCAGACATTGCTTGCACCAAGCGCGGAGTGCCGTGAGGTGTCTGGCGAGTCGCATGAAGGGTGAGCTGCATCCTACTAAAAACCGCTTTTGGAACGGACTTGCATATGGATGACAGCTTCAATGAGTTATTTAATTTCCGGTGTTGGCATTTCCAGAGACAGAATGGGAGTACTATGTAACTGCCTCTTGGGTGCCTTACCATAAACCCTACAAGGTACGTGACACGATCATTCCCACTTGTGCGGAGTAATAGGGGGGGGGTAACACTATAATGATGATGATTTGCCATATCTGTTGAGGAAAACAAAATCTCCAAAAAAAAAAAATGGCGATAATCAGCAAGCAAACGTGGCGGAAGAAACCCAAACCTGGGTACCAGGTATACACAGACAGCATAAGCAGCACCACTATGAATTGATACATGTAAGGACCTTTTACCAACGAACACATTGAATAAAACGCTTCTTGAATTCAGTGGCAGGGTGGTGTAAACATACATTAAGAGGTCACTACTGCCCGCGTCCCCTCAAGCGTGTCAAAGTGCTGCACGCATAGCGCCGAAGCCAGAACAATCATCAAAGGGAAAGAGACGGAGCAAAAAGCAACCGCTGTCCCGAAGACCCCCCTCCCCCGTCCCTCACCTGCACGAGGTTCTGCAAGCAGTCGAGGATCAAGACCTTGATGTCCTTGTGCTGGGTGGCGACGAAGACCGACTCGAACGGGCACAGGAACAGTCTCTGGAAGTTGAAGTCCCTCAATTCCTCCTTGCAGACAAACTTCAAAGCCAGCTGCTTTAACGAGTCCACGGCGTACTCCGCAACCTGCCAAATCAAAACCACAAGTCCCATACATAAACACCATAAAAAATCCCGAGCAACACGAATCCCATGGATCACAAGTCCTAGGGCCCACATGTTCAATACCACCATAAAGTTCCGAATAACACAAATACCATGGATCACAAGTCCCAGGGACCACATGTTTCATACCACCATAAGTCCCGCATAACACCCAAATCCCATGAATCAAAAGTCCCAGGGAACATCTTCCATTCATTGTAAGCTCCGAACAGTCACAACTCCGATGGATCATTCTTCACAGGAACCACAGTTCTCAGGCAGTACAACTCCCACGTATCACGATTCCCGTGGATCACAAGCCCCAGAGAACCAAAGTTCCACCGATAGGACTACAAGTCCCATTAGATCGGATCACATGTCCCAGATAACCTACAGCAAGTCCCAGGAAACACAAATCCGAGTGATACACGTCCCGGGGAACACGCGTCCCAAGGAACCCAACTTCTATTGCGGGGGACCATAGTAAATAGGACAAAATACTGTTAGTAAAAATAAGCATGTATATATATATATATAGGTTTTTGTGTGTACCGTAGGTCCTATTTAATGTGGTCCCCCGTAAATAGGTGATACTAATAATAGGGAACTCTCAGTTCCATGGGTCACGAGTCCCAAGGAATCCAAGCCCCATGGGTCATGAGTCTCACGGTTCACAAGTCCCACGAAGTCACAAGTACCAGGTGTGATTCCGGTCCCAACGGAACTATTGGTCATCCTTTCACTCACGTATCGGTTTGGGTGGGCCCCGAGCGAGCTGAAGTGCTGGCTCAACACCCCCCAGACGTTAGCCCACACGATGCGGCCGCGGCTATCCATGTTGAAATCCGCCACCTCCACTAGCTTCTGCAGAGAGAAGATCCTTGGCTGCGACATGTCCCCTAAGATGTCCTTCGACCTGCAAAACGGCATTGTTCCACGATTTATGTTTTTATCGCGGGGGGCTATAGCAATACATATCTGGCAGAAATCGGAACCCACGATGGACCCAAAAACCATAACGCCTCCCTATGCTTGAAACCCAAATTTGGTTTCCATTATTAGGTTCCCCCGGAATTGTTGCAACGATCTACTCATCGGCATCTACGAGCTACTTACTGTCAGCTTATGTATTTTACATTTGCGCTTTGACAGTAAAATGTCGTGAAAAATGTTCACATTATCTTCGGAGTAGCCTTTTGCAATCATGATACCTGGTACCAGGTATGTCTTTGTGTTTCGACGCATTTTATACCAGGTACTTTTACACCAGATGCCTGGTACACCTTTAGGTATATGCCGAAATTGTACTATGATATATTTTGACAGATTTCAATATATTATTTTGTTCGTCGTTATACGGTATTCGTAACAATTTGGTATATTAAGGCAATAACTTGGTCTGACGTACTGTAGTTTGATGCATTCGTAACTTGGTATATTTAGGCAACGACCTGATTCGACGTACTGTAGTTTGATACATTTCAATATGTTTTAAATCTCGTGAGTTATATATTTTATTTGTGTTTAGTTATTTTCACCTGAACGTAGCCGCGCTGTGGTTCACTTCCTGGCTAGAGACGGCGCACAGCTGCGTGACGAAGTGCTTCACAGCGTCCGTACTGAGGTTGGAAGAGCCACTGAACACCCGGTCGATCATGGCCGGATCCACCGCCATCGACACCGCCTGAAGTCGACAGGAAACCCCCACAGCAAACGGAATATTACCAAACGTAATGTGAAATATACGGTGGAGAAGGTTCCGAAACAGAGATGAGAGGAGGGTAGAAGAGGGGAGCGGAAGATAAGAGAGATTTGGGGGAAAGGGGAAGACGAGGGGGGGGTACATCATGAAATCACCGCGGCTCACTTCACCTCATCGGCAACTCCCCACCCCACTCCACCGCACCCCACCCCGTCAAACCACGCGGCGTACCTCGGCGTTCATCCTCTCGACATCCCTCGCGAGCTCCGTCGGGTTGACCCTCCCGAACATCCCCCCGCCTCTGGAAGCCCTCTTGGCGCCGCCACCGCCTCCTTCCGTGGAGGAGCGGCCCTCGCGCCTGCTCGCACCAACAGAGTGCATGCTACTGCTGGCCACGCTGCCTCCGCCGTCTTCCGAGGTGAAGAAGTGGTCGTCTGTGTGCAGACCGCTCGCGAACAGCTGCAGCGGCAAAAAAGAGAGGAATGTCGCAGAGTTGGAGCAGAGTCAGAAGCAGAGTCAGAACCAAAGGAGAGTCAGAAAAAATCAAAGCAGGGCAAAGAAGGAGGGCAAAAAAGCAGCGCAAGGACGCAGAGCAAGAGAGCAAAAGCTAGAATGCACAGCAAGAACGCACGGCAAGATAAAAGCTAAGCAGTATCGCAGAGTCGAATGCAGCTGCAAGGCAAAACAAGGTAGAGAAAAGAAAAACAGGGAAAGCCAGAACCACAGCGAACCGGACCCAAGCAAGGCAGAATAAAGCAAAGCGAAGCACATCGAAGCAAAGATATACACAAACCAACGAAACTAAAACACCAATGTCGCACAGCACGTTTCAAAGCAACTAAAACACCAATGTCGCACAGCACGTTTCAAAGCAGGGCCAACAACAAAACTAGCCGCGAAAAAAATACGCCACCGAATGTATTCTGGTCTTACTGTATTTCGTTCTTATTTTTCTGGTCTTGATTGTGTTGTTGTGTTCTCGTACCCGGTACGCTGGCATTTCACTTGTTTGACACTTGAACTTGCGACTACATATTTTTAGTTTCGTGGTCTTCCTCTGTCTCACAGTCTGTGACCATATAATCAGTATTTCTCTAGGATAAGGAATCAGGACGGACACTGGGTGTGCTGATGAAGCTGAGTAAGAAGGACGGCTTAATGTGAAGATAACACACCCACCCATTGACCGACCGATCAAGACAAAAAAAAAGCTTGCCTGTAATCTGGCGAGCTGGCTAATGTGACGCAACACGGACCCCCAAGATTCCGCCAGGAAATTTCCGTCCTCGAGCGCGATGTCCAGCAGCGCCCTGACACAGTCAATGCTCTTAGGACGCATCTCCTTGACCGTGTCGAGCAGGGTAAATTTGGCTAGGCTGTTTACGAAGGTCTCCCGCGCGATGCCGCCCTCCCCTTCCCCCCCCGACCACCGGGAGCAGAGCCCTCCAAGGCGTATGCCGAAGCGGCAGCCCTTGACGCAGAGAGTAACCATCTCGTTTTCTACGGCATCCTGCTCCTCGGTGATGCCGTCCACCCTCTCCGTGTGGTCAACGTCCTCGAGCACCTTTTTATATGTCGTCACGATTGCAACGAGAGCGCAAGAAGCGGCACACGATTCCCATTATATAATATGTATATAATATGTTAGTGTCATGTTTGCGGTAGAGCACAAGAAACAGCACACGAATCTTGGCAGCGAACGACTCCCCCCAATGATTGCATTGGAGCTTGAAACAGCACACCGTTGTTAGCTATGTCGCTGATTATTTTGTGTCATTATAGCGGGCGAGCGCAAACGACACACGATCGTTAGCTGTGTCGTGATTGCAGGGAACCAGCACATTGATAATAGTTGTGTCACGATTGCAGGAAGAGCGTAAAACAGCATATTGATCAATAGTCGTGTCACGATAGCAGTGGAGCGCAAACATCGCACGATAAATTTACTGTAGTACCGGGTAGGGTGTTTCTGTTCCAGGGAAAGCTGCCAACAGCACGTGATTGAGTTGTGTCACCACTGCACGGAGAGCTCAAACAACACGCCAAATGTCAGTTGTGCCATGAATGCAGCGAGGGAGCAAACGACACACGAGCACGAATCAACCCTTCACCCGCACGACACCTTTCGTGTCACGATTTACAGGGCTGATGCTACCCAACGGTAGCACCAACTGCTGTCACCTAATGTCACCTACTACTATTGCTGATACTACAGTGGGTGGGATGCGCTGCGAAAACGTTAGCATCTACTAAAATGAAGGCAGTAGCCTATTTCCTGGGGCTCTACCAACAGCCCCCATAACGCAGATAAAGGCACACACGTCGCAAACGTCCTCGAACTATAACGCGATACAAGGAGCATTCCGACGGCTCGCAACGCACCACACCACATGGCACATATATAGCGCACGACACACCATCCAATATAACGTGACACATGCCTTCACAACATACACATAACACGAAGTTCGTCACACATGGCGCATATTTCATCAAACATGGCAACCGGTACACAACACACCAGGTATACATACTTCGTATACATGAAAGATGACACATACCAGTAACAATTACCGGCATCTGTTAGCACACAACACAAACAAGATCACATCCACCGAAACACGCATCGGGAAACGAATAAGAGGTACCTGGTGACACACGTCAGCAATATCACACATCGAAGATACCATCAGATGCCACGCACCGAACCCACACAAACACTACAACAGCCGCAACAACGAAACGCCTACTTGGTAAAGAACACAAACGTTATCAAGCACATCAACCACACCAAGCACGTCGCACACCGAAACAAACAAACATAAAATATACAACCACACACCACCGAAACACACAACATACATCATTAAATATCATCAAAAATCAAAACAACCATGACTATTAATGTACGTACGTAAGCCGCCTTCCCTTCGTTGCAGTACGCCTCCCGCACTTTAGAGCTCTCACCTGACTAAAGGCGCCGAGCATAGGCCACCAAGCGACCTCAAACATAGCCCTCACCACATCCCTCCTCCCTTCCGATGCCGACTCCGCCCTTAAAGCTACGGCAACGCCAGGGGGAGGGGCTCCCACGAGCGTGTCCCCGCCTTCCGTGGCCACCTCGGGGACGGGAAGGAGAGAAGCAGGGGCTGACGCTTCCGTGTTCCCGGTTGTTTCGGCTTTACCGACGGCATTATCGACCGCGTTTGACCCAATTGCTGCCCTTGCTAGCGCCTGGGCAGGGCGAGGCGGTGCAGCGAACGGGGGTGTTGGAACCAGCGCAAGTTCAGCAGGGAAGCAGGAGAAGGGATAGCAGCAGCGTCCCCGCTTCTACCATGACCATCATTATCAGTATCGGCAGCAGCAGCAGCGGCCGCATCGTAGCAGCATCAGCATCGATACAGTACTGCGATGCTTCCCTCTCGTATGCTGTATATATAGAACTCTCTAAATAAAGCAATAGACTATGCGCCCCTATCATGCTGTAACGTGCGTTTAGAAATAGCTGAGCTTCGAAGGTTCGCCCGGACAAAACGAAATAACACAGCGGCCCGAGAGCGGACCGTCGCCCCTTGCCAGTTCCGGGAAACTACCTGAGCCTTGGCCGCCGAAGCTTGTTTTTTCCTCAGACGGAACAGGGCCTCCGTGTCCTTGATGATACCCTCGCGCTCCTGCAGAAGCCGGGGAATGAAGCCAAGCAAACCGAACAGAACCAAACCGAACCGAACCGAACACAACCGAATCGATCGAACCGAGTCAAACCCAACCGATCGAACCGAATCGGACCGAATAATTCCGAGCGGGACCGAACATAAACGGAGTGAGGCGGAAACAGACGGCAAGGAAATAGAAAGATTCTTAGTGAATAGACGGGAGCAAGGAAGGATTGTGACAAACATGATGGTAGACAAAATGTCAGCTAAAACATAGAGGATGGCCAGTCGCGGTGTGGTACAGCACGCACATGAAATATCGTGCACCGTTTGAGCGGGCACCTCGATAAATGCTCAAGGCCTACGCTACGGTCATGAATAAACGTCTTGCTGCAAGACTGAGCTACGGTTTCAACAGTACCGTACATGCAATGCATCGCGAATAAATACAATTGGGGCGTCTTCGTCAAGGTATAAGGCACGAATAAAAATACGCGATCATTACAACAGGCACCGTCTTGGTACCGTCTTGGCACCGTCTTGAAGGTCTGAACTACAATAACACAAGCTGCATCACCAAAGCAGCCCCCTTATTGACGGCTTGAGCTATGCACGATATACACGATGTACCAGTATAAGCGGTAGATCATCAAGATTAGCCACCTAAAAACAATGCACCAACATGTGTGTGGCGAGTCGTCCAAACAAAGTGCGTGGGTACCTTGTTGAAGGCCTCCCGTTTTTGCCTGATCGACGGTCCCGCCGTGAAGTACAGCGGGAAGCTGGACGCCGCCGATCCCTGTAGTCACGCAAAGACGGACGGGTGGCATGGGATGGGATGGGGTGGGGTGGGGTGGGATTGGCGGGATGGATGGGATGGGATGAAATGAAATGGAATGGGATGGGATGAAACGAAAAGGAATGGGATGATATGGAATGAAACGAAATGGAATAAAATGAGATGATATGGGGTGGCATGGGGTGGGACGGGACGGGATGGGATGGGACGGGATGGGATGGGATGGGTGGGATGGGATGGGGTGGGATAGGATGAGATGGAATGGGGCAGACGTTATGGAATGAGGTCGGATGGGAAGGGATGAGGTGGGATGGTACGGTATGGTATGGTACGGTATGGGGTGGGGTATGATAGAGCGTGATGGGATGGGAGGGACATGACGTGATTGGATGACGTTGTGGAACATGGTGGAATGTGATCAGGTGGGATGGGATGGGATGGAGCACGGGATGAGTGGTGATTTCAACATTGAGAGCAAGTGAGGCGGGGCGAGAACGACGACGACGGCGTGCGGCACACACGATACAGGCGGCGGGTGTAACCCTGACCTTAACTCTCCAGACGACCGAGCGGGCGATCGCATGTGTTTTTTTATCCAAACCCTCTGACGGAATGGAAAAAATATAGCTCAAGCTCACCACACTTTTCAGATGTAAAATACGTGTTGTGTATCAATTCAACCCGTGGCTGCAGTTGCAACAGCTAATGCTCGTTGTTCTTGGGGCTCGCGTACTTAAAATTACCTACACAATGAGCGCAAAGTCGCTTCAAACACTGGCAGCATTATGTTTGCACGGTGGAACACCATTGACGGTGCACTCGGGATGCTCCAGTGTGAAAACGCTCGAAAAGCGGCAAAAAGGAAAAGCCGCTTGGATATCGGGTTTGTGCTAGCAATCAACCCTGACGGAATCGACGTAACGCGCCGCGACTCCACCGAATGATATTCCCCCCGAAAACACCGCCAAGGAAAGAAAGGTAGCCACGCCTATCAAGATTGTCTCCGACAAGCTCTGCCGCGAAAACACACACAGAGAAAACAGACGAATATACGCTTCGGAATCAAAGGAAACACCACGCCATATCAAGTAGCGGTCACACCTCTCGACCCGGTCACTGACAAGCACCGCCACAACAAAACGCGCGCACAACCACACACGAACAACAGACGAACAACAAAAAAGCCCAAAGAGCAATCGAACGCAAACTCACAAGGGTACGTAGCGTTACCTGCATCTCTCCCCTCTCGCGCGCGGTGTCGTCTTCCTTCAGAGAGATGGGGTTGGCGCGGATGTGGTCGAAGATTTCGTTAAGGAACGATTCCTCCAGGTTACCCCCTGCGGCGATGCCGCGGTTGTTGGCCGCGAAGCCCTCCCGCGTCATCTTCCGCTCCTCCTGCTCGTCACCCCAACCGCAACAACCATCGTCAGCAATATTGATTGAAAACATTAATCGTCAGCGACACTGGGTGTCGTTAACATTGCTATTATATTATTTTTTTATCTTGAAACGTGTAGCGCTTGTTCCGATCGTACCATCCTCATACGTAGAAAAGTGAACCCAGGAACCAACGACTAGTCAGAAATCCGTGCGTAGCGAGAGTAGCTGGCCCTTGCTATCGCCGGCGAAATGTGGTAAATGGCATTGCCATTTTTAGCGACGTTAATTGAATTTGTGTATCGTCAGCGACACGCGTTGACACCGTCCGTCCTCGCTACCGTCAGCGACATTTGGTTTGACGTTGGCAGTGCCATAATCAGCGACGTTGGTGGCCATCGTATCGCAGCAACATTCGTCGACATTGCCATCGCCAGCGGCAATGGTTGGTGTTGGCGACCCATCCTATGGTAGGGGTTAATGCTGAAAAAAAAACAACGCTCAAGGTCCTCAGGCGGACAGCTACCTGTTAGTGTGGCTACTTTACTCATACACTTGTTTTAGGACTAGCTATTACGGAGGACGAGAGTAAATAGGACCTACGGTACACACAAGAAATCTATAAATTTACCTCGTTTTACCAACAATATTCGGTCCTATTTACTATGGTCCACCGTATTACCTCGCATATAAGTCTGCTGCAGGTCAAGTTCCTTGAGCGAACAAACTTCTTCGAGGTCGTGATTCAGTCGAGATATTCAATAAGCCACCACCCCTGCCGGGGCTTTGGTGTGGCATATGCCATCGCCAGTTTTTTTTTAAACTTCACGTTCACTTTCCAGCCTAGCTCGTAGGAGGTTTTTACCGTTGACGCCCTTCTGGACAAGCCGTAGTCACAGGTAGGTGTCTACCCTTCTAGCCCTCGGTACGTGCCTTTATTTTTTGTCGCGCATAGGGTTCAGCATTCCCACTGCTCGTCGATTTTCATCGAATGTAACTAACTCACGCTCTCGCGCTTTCCGCTCAATTTCTATTATGCAAGAAAAAGCCCCTGAGCATGCACTCGGTGAGACTTGAACCCACGAAATAGATCATTGATAGGCGCGCGGACTACCTATTAATACCAAGCCACCGGGGACGCCGGCTACAGTGACACTCATCAAACATTGCCATTGTCATGGACACTGGTTAACAAGTATCATCTCCAGCAAGGTTGACAGATTGCTATCGTCAGCGACACTGGTCGGCATTGCCATCGTCAGCGATGTTGGTTGACATGGCTATCGTGAGCGACATTGATCGGCATCGCCATCGTCGGCTGCACTGCTTAACATCACCATCGTCGAAAACGCAGACCTGCCGAACACGGATAGCCGGTCGTCACCATCTTCAAAGACCGGGTCGAAAACATCAACACAGGGGCATCCCGCATCAAAAATGCCTGAGCACCGACTAAAACCGCACCACGAGTATCATCAAGGCCGCGGCAGCCTTTAGAGAGCGAGTGGGGCCTCCAGTGAACGAAAATCTACCCTACTGTTTCGTGTTGTGATTGGGAAATATCGCCGAATTCTAACACGGAAAGCTGCTGTGGCGGGACTACCACCTTGACCCTTCAAGTACTACAGACGTTTCCCCACTCTCAAGGTCAAGTACTAGCTCGTCTCGAAAACGTGGGTTTCAGTTCAGTTCTAAATTTTCAAGGGGTTAGCCCTTCTAGAACCCCACTGTAGACAAACAACTATTGAATGTCTCATTCCAAGAAATCTGTGGCCGAAACGGAAGTCCGATGGGTTGAGGCTGACCTTAATGGCGGGGTTGTGCAGGTCCGTGTTGAGCATGATGATGCTGAAGGCCAGGATGAAAGCCGTGTCCGCCGAAGGGAACACCGAGGGGTTCTGCCGGTTTAACGGTAGCATCAGAAGAAGCGAAACCGTTGGCACAGACACACGATGTACTCAGGACACTCAGACATTCCAGCACCAGCCGCAACACCAGCAGCGACTACAGCATTAACAACAGCAGCAGCTACAGCAGCAACAGCGGGAACTGCAGCGGCAACAACAGCAGTAACATCAGCAGTAACATCAACAGTAATATCAGCAGTAACATCAGCAGTAACATCAGCAGTAATTTCAACAGCGGCAACAGCAGCGTCAACAGCGGCAACGGTAAAAAAACAGCGATAACGAGAGGAAGAAACAACACCACCGAGGCGTCCCTCGATAGAGGTTCATCCTACTTTTTCCGGGGGCTCCTTTATGTGTCCCCTTCAAGGTAAAAGGCGCAATTCAACAGGAACAAACATGTAAACACGACGGATGCTTAGGATGTGTGGGGCGCGCACCTGTAACACTTAGACACGGCTATCCCCATAACCGTGGTACTACTATGCCTCCTTTAACTGCCGTCCGGCAAGGAAGCTGTGGTGCCTCAGGGGGGAAAAAAATGTCGTCCGAAAAGTGATACCTCCATCGCCGAACGTCTCCAGTCACAATAACGGCAACAGCAGCGGCGACACCAGCGGCAAGGACAACAACCGCGATGGCAGCAACAACCGCCCAAGCTTTATAACAACGGTAACTATGTAACAGTGGTAACACCAACAGCACTCCCCGTCACCTGAAGACAGAACCTCTCGGAGAACTTCTCCATCATGCGATCGATTTTCTGCGCCTCCCCCGGCAGCCTAAACCCGCTGAGGTAGTGCCGGATGGCGTCATCAAAACGCATGACCTTGAAGTCCATCATGTCCACGTACTCGTGCAGGACCTGAGAGGAGGCACAGAAATCGCGGCAGACACAGCGGTCAGACATGCCAGCAGGCCGCGGTTTGACCCTGGGACTGACCGCATTCTACACTAAAGCTAGCATACTAAGGTCAAGCCAGACTTTCACGCCTCCACAAAGACCGGTCTCGTAATAGCCCTTTTAGTACCGCACGGTCCAGTAACAACAACATATCTTGGTCTAATTCCATGTAAGTTGGCCCCGAAACGGGGACGCGGTCCTGTTGGGGTTGAATGGTATGTTTGTTTATACGGTGATTAAAGAAACCGCCGTAGAATGACACCAATTTTAGCAAGCGCACTAAATCCAACAATCACAGCAATTGCAACGATTCCTGGACGTCGCGTTTTTTTTCGGAACATCACAGCGTCAAACCGAGCCAGGAATGGCAAGGCGAGGCGAGGCAAGACAAGGCAAGGCAACGCAAGGCAACGCAAGGCAACGCAAAGAAGAACATCGCTTGTGAACCCACCTGAACGCAGAAGCCGTTCTTGTACTGGATCTCCTTGCCCAAGTACTCCCCAATCTGCACCGCAACGTTGCACACACCCCACCCCCCATAGCACGCACGACACATGAAAAAAAGCGGTCGCTCAACACGGGATTGTTAACTTCTACATAACTGCCCCTACGTTTGAGGAACAAACTGCTTCGTATTAATGGTTTCATGCAGGGTTGCTCATATTTGGCACGGGTGAAGGGATCAGATGCGGGAGAGCTCAAAGCGGAGTAGAGACAAAAAATATGCGGAGAAACTAAATGCGGAGTGATCCCCTGCGGGGTAATTGACTACGAAATATTATTACACCATGTGTAGGCAATACATTTCGGCGTATTTCCCTCACAGGGTACTAACTGCGGGGTCTTCAAGCACCAGTTGATAGAAACTTGTGACCGCAACCATATACGTATACTACCCTTTCAACTCGCCCTTCGCCCCCAATCAGAAATCGCTACCCTGCGACAACCAATTCAACAGACGCCACGAAACGCCTCTGACCTTTTGTCGGGACAAAGTGGGGACAAGTCACACGCCAAGAAGAGTGCGGGGCGGAATGGAGGATGGGCGCCGGTCGTCCTCAAATGAAGCAGATCATCCAACTCTCAATATCGTGCCGGCAAGCAACAGTACGTGTATTCTGCACCTGGTACTACTTTTTCTCTTGTTTCTATCCCATCCATTATATTTGCCCTATTTCTCTAGCCCCCTCCCTTTCGTAGTGTAGGTATGGAGTGATGACCGGGCGGGCATGTCTCCCTCCCTCCCTCCCCATCACGGCGTACTGCGAGACACCACTACCTACTACTAGCACTACTACTTCAAGGTACGAAGCGACGGGCAGAATGTGTTGCTGCAGTATGGCATATACGCGGTGCGTTTTTTTAGCCGTAATGTACCAGGTACCTGGGTCTTGTCGAGCTTGTCGCAATTCTCAAGGAGGAACGTCGCCACTGCGCGAGGCTCGTACACCAGCATGCCCTTCTCCACCAGGTAGGCCACTCCCTGCCAACCCACGCCGCCATGTAAAGATTTATCGATGTGCCAAGCGTATCGATGCAATCGATTCAATCGCTGCTATCAATTTATCGACGAGTCTTCGTTCTATCAAAGTATTCAAGTATCGACGCACCTGGTATTGATTATCGACTGCCCATGTATCATATCACCATCTCATCCATCGTATTGCTGCTACTCATGTGTCATGTCAATGGATCGACGATCAAGTTATCGATGTAGCGATGAATTAATGTAGTGAGCATCGATGGATCTGTGTATCGATGTATCTGTGTGTCGATGTATCTCTGTATCGATGTATGAATGAATCCATGACATCAATGCATCGATGCCACTATACCAATGTATCGATGTTGGACTATCACGTTATCGATATATCGATGATATCAACAGTCACTGAGTGCCGCGCCGATGGCACGAATCAAAATTATTATTTCCTTCTGACTGATGTAACGGTATGCACCTCAGTAATACTGCGAGGATTTTCCTCACCTTGGCAGGAGACAAGTTGAACCGCACGAACCCGTTTCCCAGGTCGCCGGCGAGCTTTTTCTTTCGGTCGTACTCCTGCACCACCGCCACTGGAGACTTCATGTCCATCTCAGCCTGGCCAAAACGACACCAACAGATACAACGTTAACAACGAAACGACAACAACAACAACAACGACGACGACATCAGCCACAGCAACAACAACAGCAACAACAACAACGACAACAGCGGTCACTACTATGACCACGACCAACACCAACACCGACATCACCAACACCACTATCACCAACGCCGATAGCAACACCAACACCATCACCAACACCACCAACGCCATTATCAACACGACCACCAAATACAAAGCAAAAAGGCGTCACCCGCTTGACAGTAGTCGATCCCACCGTCTCGCCGAGAGGACCATCGCCAGCACCGTCGAAGGGGGGGGGGGGGGTTAGAGTTTCCCTGGGGCACACAGCCCACCAACGTGGTACTGTGATCCGTAATGAAAGACAAATACCGACTATAGTTCGAACCTAAAGCACACCACTTTGGCCCAGAATATAGTCCCCGTTTCAATATTCAGAGCAGAGTCTAAACCGTCACTGTATTCCCGTGCAGAGCGGTGTATAGGTAAGCTAACAGGCGGCGTGGCGTCACCTGCTCGCCGGCCGTCGACCCCATGGTCTCGCCGAGTGAACCATTGCTGGCCCCGTGGGAAGAGTTAGGGTTGCCCTGGGGCACCACCGGCGGCTCCCCCCTCCCCTCTCCGCTTCCGCTGCTGTCTCCAGACACTTGCCCGTTCGCGCCCAGGAGCTCGCCGTGCTCGTGCAGGTCCGCGCTGACGTCGCTCCCGACGCACCTTGAGATGGCGGTAGAAACGGCGGGATGGGGGATGGGGAGGGGCGGGGTACTCATGCCATGCACGGCCGTAGCCGTGTGTGTGACTCTAGACCCTCGCATCTCAACAATGCCGAGACGGAGCACGTCGGGTTTTCACCTCCAGGCAATCATGGCGGCTTGCTTGCACCAAGCGTGGAGCGCCGTGAGGCGTTCGACGAGTTGTATCAAGAGTGAGCTGCAAAAATTACAGAGAAACTGCGTTATGAGGCGGACTTCAGGGAGGGAGAAGAGGTTTCGAGGTTCGAAAACATTCCCCGACAGGTCGTGATGTAGAGAACGTACAACAGACCATCCGCATCCTAACCTGCCTTCATGACATGTTGGCAGGATCGGTATATTAATATCAACGGTACAGATCAAACCCATGAAACATGTCCGAGATCGTGCAGGGTATATACACAACTTCGACCCGGCAGGTTGAGCTAGATCATGCAGTTCAGGAATATATATATATATACATATATAAACAAGGGGGGATTCGCCGCGGCGGGCTGATGCCCGCCGGCGGCTCCGCGCATGCCCGTAGTGGTTGAAGGCGTACGTACGGGTATGTAACTCGAGGCTGTTATGAACAGTGCGACAGTGCTGCCAAGGGGTGCATTATTTAAAAAAAATGAATAAAAGGAAAGAAAAACGCTGGAAGCAGAAGAAAAAAAAAGAAGCATCCGCCATCGGGCACAACAACTACTGTTTTAACATCGTTCGTACAGCAGCCAGCAGCACTGCTGTGCAAAGTGCTACGTACGAGACGCTCGGCGTTCGTACTACTGTATACTCCGTATGTAAATGCAGATAGAGCCACAAAAGAGTTATTAATAGTTGTTGAGCAGCAGCAGTCGATCAAGCAAATCGACAGTACAAAACGCCGGCGATTACGTTGGTGCAGGAAACTCAGCAGCAGCAGCAGCAAGCAGAAGCAACAGCAAAGCGTCCTACAGGTACGACACCTGTGAGAAATACGTTGGTAGCGATCACAATTACAGTAGGTATCGATCACTCTATCTACTCGTCGAACTCAGTATCGACCAGTCATACATTTGATGCAATTCGCAGCTGGCGTATTTGAGATGTTTTTGCGCCCCGTCTGGGCACTGCGCGAGCGTGGCAGAGGCCGTCTGTACAGCAAGCAGTAGGCCCGGCGAGGAAAGGTAAAGGCATGCCCTCGAGGGTCAGCAACGACACATATTGCAGGGTGAGCGTAACGCGTACATACAGGCACACATGCACTCGTTCATAACTTCTTCTTTTTCCCTTGGCAGTTACATAAAAATACAAAACGCCTCCACAGCACAACCAAGACTCCACGATGCATGTGATACTGATTGTCATTCCCATTGCTCTCGGCCAGTGCTGCTGTGCGTTCAAATTTTTTTTCGTAGACACCGCCGTTTGTACCTCCACCACCTTACCGATCGTCCCGCGGCGTAGCCTCGTCCGATTCGGTCGACACCAAAGAATCCGTCCTCTTTGTCTTACGGAGTCTGGTCGCCCGGCGTGCACAGCAGCCGAAGAGGCTCGTGGCGTTCGTTTCACGACCATATGCTGGCCTATGAATCTCAACATTTTTGCGCTAAACTCGCGCTTTCACACGTAAAATAGCCCAATCGGAATTTCGATACTCGTTTCTTGAACGTCCAACCCTCAACGCACAAGCAATGGTGGAGCATGAGACCGGCCACCCCAACCCATACTCCCCACACTCTTGCCGCCATGAACTGTCGGAAGCCGATGAGGATGCAGCATCTCCCGTTTCGGCCAAAGGAGAAGAGGTCCAATCTGGGTGCTGGCAACGTGAACAGTATCATATTTTTACCGTCACGAGCGACCACGAGCGAGCATAGGTCTCGGCTGACGGCACATTTGCCCCTCGACTGACAGCCGTCAACGACGCCCCAGTGCTCAAAAATATCCATTTTTTTTGTTCCCAAGACTGACGTAGAATTTCACCGCTCACGAATATACAGCTGTACGTGGTGAATGCGCCGATTCCAACCTATAAATTGAATATCTACCATTCGACTTGTGGACCTCACAGCATATACGTCGATTGACGCCACTCTCGCCCCGTGACTGACAGCTGTCGAGGACCTCCCAAAACGAAAAACTATTTTAAATTTATGGAGAAGTTGGACGGGCCTAAGCTAGACCGTCAACCAAAATCTTTGACCGCCAAGCAATGAATCACGCAGCAGCTCACTAAGTTGAGTATCTATCACTCAACTGGTCGAACTCACAGCGGATTGCAGCACACCCTGCCAGCCGGCAGCCAAATTTTTTGACCGCCAGGCAATGAATCACGCAGCTCACTAAGTTTAGTATCTACCACTCAACTGGTCAGACTCACAGCCGAGTGCGGCACACCCTGCCAGCCGGCAACCAGGGCACGGCGCAAGCACGCCCGAGGCCGCCCCCGGCGCAGTAGCGGTCGGGGAGCACGATGAGGGAGTTTCGGACCGAGAGGTGAAGCTCAGCGCGATCTAGCGCGAAAAACGCAAATATCTACGTCTAAAAATATGTGAGCGCTCGCAGCATACCGCCAACAATATCGTCCTTGTATTTATATACATCTGCTCTGAAATATCTAGATCACGCAGCAGGATATCGTATACGTACGTACTAGTGGTGCAACTCAAACCCATGAAACACATCCGAGATCGTGCAGGGTATACATCTCCCACCCGGCGGTTGAGCTATTAATAGATCATCCAGATCATGCAGTTCAGGAATAGATCTATTTATCTACTCTAAACATCTAGATGATGAACTGTGGGAGTCGATAGTTTGACCGAGGTGCGACAACATTTATCATGGTTGATGATAGAGGACAAAAGTTTCAGGACAGGTCCGACGCTCCGATGTAACTGATTATTGGCTAGCCGAACCCGCTGATGCCTGAATGATTGCTGATCTGAATGGTACTCCAATACACTGATTGGTGATTGGTGATCGTCAACGTAGCTATGAAAAGTTTGAACATTGAAAGATGAACGGTCGGGTAGACTGCGATATGATTGGTCGGGTACACTGAGTGATGATAGGTCGGACACAGTGCAATATGAATGGTCAGGTACACTGAATGGCGATTGGCCGGGCATACAGTAATATGATGGGTCGGATGGACTGAATGATGGTTGGTCGGACACCTCTGACTTGGCGCGAACAGCGATGGCTGATGGCTGGTCTGTAGCAGCCGGTGTGGGGACTGACCTGAGCATGTTCTGAAGGATACTGACCAGCCCCTCTAGTCCCTTCTTGCGGAGGTAGCTCTCCTCCCGCACCAGGCTCGGGTTGTTGTTCAGGTCCGCGTTGCTCGTGCCGCGTCCCTTCGAAATCTGCCGCCAGGACAAAGATAACAAAATATCATTCAAGTTACCAGGTATCATTCAAACAACGAACCAACCAAACGGCCAATCAGCCAACTAACCAAACGAACCACCAAAAACAACCGGAAACAAAAAACAAACAAACAAAAAACAGAGACAAACGAAAATAAAAACAAAAAAGAGAACAAGGACAAACAAACAAAAAAGAATAAAAACAGAAAACAAACAAAACGAACGAACGAACGATCAGCCACCCCCCAATTTTTGGGTTTCATCGTTCCGGTATAATGTCCAGCCTAGCCCTCTTCGTAAGTACTGCAAGCTTTTTCCTACTCTTATTACAAGCACCTTGTTCCCATACACGTGGATGCAGTTCTAGGGGGTTCAATTCCTCAACTACTGTGATAATACTCTTAGGAAATCCCTCGGTACTGCGTTGTGAGGCTACCTTTTTGATAGTTGCCAAAAAAACAAAGGGGCCGTTTTAAGGGAGTCAACCCTTTCACTGCTGCACGATTTTTTTGGAATGTTCCTCTGTACTGCGTTATGAGGCTACCTTCTTGGTAATACGGCGTTTGCGAAGAGTTTGATTGGACTCAAATCCGACTGGGTTTCTTGCGGTGTGGTTCTTATATATAAAGGAACCCAACCCATGGAACCTTTCGAAGAGTTTGAAGCCCACCCAAAAATTAGAAGGTTAAGCGTGGCATTTTGGCTACTTTTTGCTGCAACCTTAGGAACATCCGGAACTTTCGCGGGTTCGGGCCGTTTTTTCAAGGTTTTTCGCGGGTCACAACCCGACCCGCGGACCGGGTCACGGGGTGTTCAAAACGTCACGGGTCGGGTCGGGTCGGGTCAGGTCAAGACTTGTTTGAAATCTCACCGGTCGGGTCAAGAAGTTTTCAGATCTCGTGGATCGGGTCAGGTCGGGTCAAGAGTTCTTCAAATCTCACGGGTCTGGTCGAGTCGGGTCGGGTCGGGTCAAGAATTTTCCAAATCTCCCGGGTCGGGTCAGGTCGGGTCGGGAGGTGATGAAAAGCTCACGGGTCAGGTCCGGTCATGAGCCGCGAGAAGCGGGTCACTCGCGGGTCGGGCCAGCATGAGTCGCGAGTTGTTCTGTGCTGACCCGCGGGTCGGATCCACGCATCCGTCCCGCGGGTCCGACACTGAAACCACTCCTCGCCCTCATACCCAAAGGCTTCGCTCGTACCGAAACTCAATAGTACTCCTTTCTTGGTATCATATTCAAAAATTGCAAAATCCATATACGCATGCTCGCATCCATCCATACCCACTACAGCCAGGCCACATATCGCTACGGGGCACAAATATGAAAAGGATCTTGTTTTTGAAACGCAGACCCACGGGCCGGATCCTTGGGTCAACATACATGGTCTTGCGGGTCAAGGTGACCCGACCCGCATGAAAACGGTGTATCACGGGTCAATCGGAACGTGGCGGGTCGAGTCGGGTCGAGTAAACAGTTTTTCAAATCTCGCGGGTCGGGTCTGGTCGGGTCGGATCAAGATGCTTTCAAAATATCGCGGGTCGATTCGATTCAAGCAAAGACATATCAAAATTTTCGCCGGTCGGGTCGGGTCAGCTGACCCGTGAGGTTGAACCTGACCCGCGAAAAACACTGATTTTCTCCAAGAAACAGGTTACAAGAAACCCGCCATAAAAAAAATCAACCGATTTCTTCGCAAACACCCGAATAGCTGAAAAAAAAGTGTGGTTGCCGTTCCAGGGTGTCCAACCCTTTTATTCTTGGGACTTCCCTCTCATGCTGCGTTATGATTTCAACCAATTTGTCCGGCAAGTAGCAGTTATCAAGAGGCTATATGCAGCTCTGTAGACTCGTCCTCTCTGCTCACTTGTTTTCATATTTGCATGCTGTGAAATGGATAGGGAGCATGAAACAAGAAATGCTGCCATGCTTCCCCGAAAAAGATATGCCGCCATATGCCCGAACATAGAAGAAAATAGAAAGGAAGACAACTACCCTCTACCAGGTATATGGTTGTATGCTCTTAAAAAACGCCCAAATGTGTCGAAATAAAAGCGAACATAGTGGGCAGACGTTTGCAAGAGCAACAACCAAAAGTGGGATAAGGCAAGAGCTCTCATACCTTGGACAGGGCGTGGACGATGCGGTTGTAGAGGTCGACCGCGTGCAGATCGCAGTCGTACGTGAGGAAGATCTCGACGAGGGCCTGGGGTGTGTCGCTGAAGGCGGTCACCACGTCCAGCACCTGCCTCTTGTGCTCGAAGGTACTGTTCTCGCTCTCCAGTACGCGCAAGAACACGGTGGTGATGAACACCTCGATCTGAGACTTAAGGTGCGCCTGCCTCGTCAACACAAGGCGTGCGAAAGGGAACAGTTGACAAGTCGTACACATCAGGTCAGATCCTCTATTTTCCGATTATAACATTTCGGGGGCCAGGCAGATGACGCCCACCGCATGAATCGGGGCGGCGGCCTATCACTTTATATCTCGTCCTGGCACGCGCAGTCGCACGGTCCTAAAGTCGGGGAAACCGGACGGGTAAAACCAGACGCGGCCCAAAAAAAAACATACAACACACATCGGGTCCAATCCTATACATACATACCGATATATATATATATATACTAATGAGAGTGTAAACAACGCCTCATAACACGGTCAACATGCAACAACTCACAGCCCCCCGGCGTTTTACTGCCAACATGCAGTGGGAACTCCCAGCGCCCCGACCTTTTCACTGCCAGGCACGACAGCGAACCGACGCCCACCTTGAAGTCCCTGCACATAGGCTTGAATATCTTAAGGCTAAGCTTCATCACTTCCCGGTTGGACGAGGTAGAATTCAGCAACAGAGCTTCGCAAAGGTAGTGCCGCACCGCAAGGATAAACTTCTCCGACCCGCGGAAGCCAGGACCGCTGTTGTCTACGATCGCCAAAAGCATTTCCTGTACGAAGGTGGCCATAGTGAGGGGAGGGGAGAGGGGATGGGGGTAGCATTTTACGCAAGGAAGTCGCAAAAATATGGAGAGGGCGGGGGGCTCGATATAATGCATGACCGTAGTCGTATGACCATAGACCCTCGCATCCCTACAACGCCGGGACGGAGCACGTGGGTTTTCACCGACCACGTAGACATTGCTTGCACCAAGTACGAAGCGTCGTGAGGTGTTCAGCGAGTCGCATGAAGGATGAGCTGCTTCCTGCCAAGAACCGATTATGAGGCGGACTTTCTCGCCTTTGGATGATAGCATCAATGAGTTCATTTACTTTCCGGTCTGTCTGGGGTGTGTGGGGTGGGGCGTACTTATGTGTTGCTTGCCTCAGTTATTCTGCAATTGACCATGCAAATACATCTCTTTAGCGACGGAGTGCTACATGGAGCGGAGGTATCATGTACTGCAAAGAGGCCGCAATATCGAGGGGGGAGAGGTTAGGGGGCGCAGCATATACTGCGAAGAGGCCTCCCTATGGGTGGCGAGGGGGGGGGCTGCGAGAGGAAACATTTCCTGCAAGTTGGCCGCCACGTGGAGGGGGGGGCAACAGTTTCTGCAGAGAGGTCGCTACATGGAGGGGGCATTATTTTTTTGCTTGCTTCAGTCATATGGCCATTGACCACGCATCCCTTCCGAGACGGGGCACCGTTGCTCCTTGATACAGACACCAACAGTAGAGCGCTCAATACGTTGTTTCCATACATTTCATAGACACGTTTTGCTAATATTATCCCCTTCCTATTTCGCCGCCTGTGTCCACTATATTTCTCCTAGGATAGAGGAGGGGTTAGGAGAGGCAGAATTTCCTGCAAGGAGCTCATTATATGGAGGGAGCGAGGTGGCAGCATTTCCTACAAGGAGGCCGCGATACCAAGAGGGAAAGGGGGCCGATTCGGGGAGACATCGGGCGTGGGAAGGGGTGTGTGGGTAGAGTGCCTTTGTTCAAACTTGAACCGCAGCTGGGCCGTCGATTTCGGGGCGTTCAGTATGCGGCCCGATTGGCGTGGCGTATCAGTGCAACCAAGACAAAAACCAGGGATGCACACGGCTCCTCGCTAAGGTTCGGTTCGTTTCGGTTCGGTTCGGTTCGGTTCGATTTTGATCACTTCAGTTGTCTTCGGTTGTGTTCGAAGTGTAAAACTCCGCTGCCGGATAAAAAAACGAACCGAGCCGAACCGAACCGAACCGAACCGAACCGAACCGAACTGAACCAAATCGTAGGGGTATTGCATGTCCGGTTCCGAATCGAACAACGCCGTGGGAATTCCCACGCCCGAAAAAACAACGGTTCCGAACCGTCAATATAATTTGATTCTACATTCTAGTACCACGAGAAAATCGTGAAAGTTTTTCCCATTGTTCGGTTGGGTTCGGTTTGGTTTGATTCCGGACTTCCGGGGCGCGGACCATCATTATATTTTGAAATGACGGGAACGAGATCCGGACCAAACCAACCCGTAGAAACGTGCAAGAAGAAATAACCGAACCATGATGCGGTTTGGAGCCTTGAAAAGCCGGGAAAAAAAACGAGGCCTGCAGGTTTTTGGTTTTCAAAGGACGGTCGTCGTGAAGCACCGTAAACAACAGGTCGGTTCGGTGGCAGACGAGACTTTAAAACATGCACGAGGGTGCGTGATCACAAGCACACGAGAAAAAGCGAAACGGGGCTTTCAATACACTCCGTCCCGAGGTCAGAATAAGAACGCCACGAGGGTATGTGAGTTTTCAGGACGGAAAAAAATCATCCACACGTATACTTTCGTTGGTGAATTTGTGTTCATTTGGATTTAGAGTAGCTCCCCCGCTGCCGAAGAATACCTCAAGTTTGGCTTCGCGCTTGGTGCAAGCAATCAATGTCTGCCTGGTCGGTGAAAGCCGGACGTGCTCCGTCCGGCATTGTAGGGACGCGAGGGTCTATGGTCACACGACTACGACCATGCATGATATAGAGTACCCCCACCCCCTCCACCGGAAGTGGCTACACCGGAAGTCATATTAAATCATTGGGGCTGTCATCCATATGCAAGCCCCCGGTGGCTTGGTAGGTAGTCCCCGCGCCCATCAAGATCAATTTCGTGGGTTCAAGTCCCACCGAGTGCATACTCAGGGGCTTTTTCTTGCATAAAATAATTTGAATAACGGAAAGCGCGAGAGCGTGAGTTATAGCTACATTCGATGAAAATCGACGACCAGTAGGAATGCTGAACCCTATGCGCGCACAAAATGAAGGCACGTACCGGGGGGGAGAAGGGGAGACACCTGTGACCACGGCTTGTCCAGAAGGTCGTCGAGGGTAAAACCTCCTACGAATTAGGCTGGGAAGTAAAAGTGATGATTTTTTTGTTTTTAAAACGCCTCACGAGCGGTTCTTAGGATGCAGCTCACCCTTCATGCGACTCGCCGGACACTTCGCGCTTGGTGCAAGCAATGTCTGCCTGGTCGGTG
>JBBMHQ010071320.1:0-12920 GCA_037834295.1 Postelsia palmaeformis
TATATATGTATACCAGGTATAATATATATATATATATATATATGTAGGAACGATGGGCGGTTTGTGCAAACGAACGTTCTATTAGGTAAGCCGTGTTTTCGGGTGGAAACGACATTGAGATCTTCATACGGAGGAGGTCAGTATAATGAGATACTACCAACACCACCGCGCGGAGTTGCTCAATAACAATGCTATGTTGGTGTTTTTTTCGCTGCCAGCATGCCTTTCGCACGGTTAATATAGACGGTATTTCGGTTTTTTCTTCACAGACGGCGACGGCAACCTTTGTATCAGAAGACCTTTCCTTAAGCGCCGTATGCCATCAGAGCCCGAAACCGACGAATAGCTATTATTGATTATTTGCGATATAGCGGTACAGTAGAGAACACCCAAAGTACAGGAGAAGTAAAAAAGTGAGAGAAAATAGCATCCTGATATCTGCAGAAAAATACGGAATTCAGGAGACGTTATTCCGAACATATTGTCGTCACTTGAGGAACGCATGCTTTCGCGATAAAAACACATCCAACCCGGACCAGCCCTCGTTTTCCAATACATATATAATGTCTCCCTACAGAAGGTCGTTTAGTGTTGAGTACCCTGGTGTTGAATTGCATGGGACCTCCTCTGCGCCGGCAGGGGGTTCTCGCCTATGTCCCCGCCGCGCTGAGGGAACGCTTGGCCAGCGTCGCATATAAAACTGAGCGCGGAATAAGTACATGCAAATGACCTTGGTACAAAAACCTTTGAATAGTAGTGTCGGATGGGTTGATTTGTGCCAAATTCTGACCCTCTGATGAAATCGGCACTTTACAAACGTACAGCAGCATGTATCCTTGCCGTGAGATCAAACAGTGCAAGTATTCGATTGGATGAGACCTCCTGCGGTCCCGCCCATGCTTCACTGCGCCATTGGATTGCCTTCGCCGCTGACCACTGGTCAGGCGCAGAGCTGGCTCACCCAAGCGTCCGCGGCATTGGATAGATTGGATCGATATAGTTTCCCGCACACGCTCAAGAATAAAATTAAGCCTGAACCAGCTCTCGTTTACCTACAATAGCCCCGGTACTCTAGCTCTAAATACAGTGCTAGACGTATGGCGTGATTGTTTTAAAGTAGGTGCATATACGGGCTGACGCGGTGAGTGATTCGACAAGCAAGCGATGAAAGCACCGGTCCTACTGCGCGATCAAGGTTTAGCCGTGTACCGTACAGGCAGCGTGCAGGTGTCAAGCGGCGGACGGGATGGCTTGCTATAAAGTATCCGCATGTTACACCAGGAAAGCAAGCGAGGGTTAGGCAACAATATCCTTGAGAAACACCACCGAGTGGGTGCCTGATGTTCAAAAACGTCGATCTGGTGGCCAGGCCCAAGTGTTTCATTTTGGGTGCCGACGCTTGATAACTCAAGTCTGATGTATACAAGTTATCTTTAGAGTGGATTTCATTGTTGCACTGTGTTTCTTGACCCCATACCTTTTGCCATTCGCGCCATTTGGAGCCAACGTTTCTTCCCATGATGTTTCTTGACTGCGGGCGCCCGCTATGCCCGATAAAATTTGTGTTTGATACCCTACGCGAACACTATCCTAAGCGTCTGCCGTTCTTAGCTCTTTGGAGGACTTCAGAACCGGAACTTATCGACAAAAATGACGGTTACAGCGACGGCCACGACGTGACTGGGGAGATGATACAATGGTTGTTGTCCAAGATATAATGGTTGAATGCAATGCGTCGTACTGCGGGAATGACATCGATGCTGCCGCATGTTTTGCTGGGCGCTCGTGCTTGCTACTTGTAGACGGTTGGGGGGAAAAACAAAGCCATGGTTATCGTCACTATATCAGTGCCCCAAAGGGGTTAATAAGTCAAAGTACACAGGGAAGCGTTTTTTAAAGTCTCTGAGAAGCACTGAATACTTTGGCCTGTGACAGGTATGCCGGTGCGAAACAACGCACGTTCGAAAAAATCCGTCAAGCAGAGTAAGCGAGAGCGGTAGAGAAGCCGGAGAACCTAACAATAGCTGCCCTGGAGGTTCGACTGTCTGTGTTTACTTCCTGCTTCGGCTGTGAACCTGTGGTGCTGGCGATGTGTGGGGTGCGGCGCCTCTTGGCGTTCCTCTGTGCACACAAACACCACTCTAAGCGTTTGCTGAGGTGCCGCGCAGTCCTGGGAAGGCCTACTGCAGTCCATGTGTGCACGACGCATGTTTTTTCGTTCTCGTGGCTGCTGCGCCCCAGGGGTAGTACATATATTATTGATAACGTGTCTGCCCCTTCTTTGTGTAATATACTTTCTCCATTTTTTCTGTGTTCGTTTACATTAGTAGCGTTACTCTTTTCTTTTCGGGCGGCAGACGGGTGTGTTTCCTCGGTTGGTTGGCGGTTGCGCAGTCCTGTCCGGTGTATTGCTCTTTAAAACCATTGAGCACAAGAACGGCCACTTCAAACACAGCAACGGTCCGGCAAAGCACCAACACCACCAACACCACTCCCACCAACCACCACAATCACCACCACCACCAACTGGCTTGGACGTCCGGGACTCGGCTGGCGTGCTCATCGCGCAACATACTGTGCTCTGACTCTTTTTTCGTCGCCGAAACTGCAAGAAAGCGAGTCATGAAAAGGCGATCGTCGAGTAAGTTGGAAATGCGGAGTGTCACACGAGGTAACAATGAAGGCAGGTGTTGGGGGAGGGGGGTGACACCTGTTAACGCGCTTCGTTTAGAAGGCCTCTCTGGGAGTATTGCCTTCAATCGGTTGGGTTGGGCAGTAGTGTCATCACCACAAAAGCAACCAAAGTGCCGAACATCTATTCATAGACAGCCGCCAACTCCCCCCCCCCTACGTCCCGCTATGAAACCAGACCCTTTGATAAAACGTTTCCCAAAAGCGCGAACAAAACCTGCCTGCTGCAGTACCTCTCACTGCTGTCTCTCCTCCCGTCGCTACAGCACCTAGAGAAGACTTGACCGCTTCCCGATTATGTTCTACGCCCGCCACCTCACCTCGTCCCATCAGTAGGTCGTTCGCCATCATGAAAATCATCCAGGTGCTGTCCTTTGTTGCGGCCTTCTACGGCTTCATCCCGGCCGTGACGGCCACTTTGTCCAACCTGATTGAAGACACCTGCGCATACAATACATATATGTGCTGCTGGACGGAGAACGACGGCAACGGCATGGAAGACAACACCGACGTTTGCCGGGTGCTCGACTCACCTGACGTCGGCGACACTCGCGAGTTTCCGGGCGACACCGAGGGCGAGGTTCATTGCCACGGTTTCGTGTGGGCCGACGGCGCCAGCCTCGAATCGTTCATCAAGCCGCTCTACAAATTTGTGAGGAACTACGACCACAGGGACGAGAGGGGGTACTTCGGAAAGTGAGTGCGAATCGAAGCGATTAGTGGTGCATCCAGATAGACGGATCTGCAGGTTATGTACTCCTTGAGCCCCGCCCCTCAGTCCTAATGGGGTCCCCGGATCGTACGTTGGTTTTTAGGTCATCCCCACACGTTCCTATAGATGTCGTACACGAGAGCCCACATTGTTCGTTCTCCTTGAGAGTTCACAGAGTAGGGCTCTTACGCACTGCTCGAACAAAGTAGAGCACGTAGCAAGCACGCCAGACGCCTCACCAGCCGACAGCTCGATTATTTCGCATGAGCATCATCTCTGCTGAGATTTATTCGCGGCACCGTGTTCTGCGGCCTGCGCCCCCCTTTTCTCGGGGCGTTCAATTTGTTGTTGTCAGGTTGTGATGTGCTTCGATATCTGCTATTGTATGACGCGAATCGACTTGTCGTTTTTCCAACATGCTGCCCACCGTTTGTATCCTCAACGCGTTGCGTATCGTCCTTCCCCGGTATCATAGCGTCAAGGGCGCACGTATGTGCGATTGCATCGAGAAGATGCCTGTCGTGAGTCGCGCGGACTGCACCACGTACTCTTCCCAAGGGCTGGTGGCGTGTGAAAACAACGACCTTCGTACCCACTACTACAACGAGATGCGCCGCCCAGGGGGGAACATCCGGTTCAACCTCGTGGAAACCTGCGACAACGAGGACGAACGCTAGCTGTAGATGTATCCGCTTCCCCCCCGTGCAGGCAACGTCTGCCTGCTCGGTGAAACCCCGGCGTGGTTCGTCCCGGCATTGTAGGGATGCGAGGGTCTATGGTCATACGACTACGGCCATGCGTGATATCGAGTACCCCCCTTCTTCCCTCCCTTATGTGGGATGGTACTGCTTCATATTTTCATTTCAGCGGATAGATGGCTAGATATCTACACACAAGTACAACCACTGACTTAGCGTCACTAGACACAAGAATAACAACTGAGGTAGCACGATGGGATATGGTTTTGGGGCGAAGCAATATCAGTGGTGATCATGGTGTATGCCTGACATAGACGTGACTTGCTGCATGTTCGTGCTGAAGAAGATAGGGCACCACGGGCTATCCGCCAATCGGTGTATAGCTGCGATCAGAGTGGCTGCCTTTACTGAAACATTGTTTGCTGTGAGGGCTTATGGTTCATCACGCTCAGGTTAGCACTGTGGTAGCAGTCGGTGCCGCACCATGTGCCATGCCTTCTTGACGAAGATTCGGCACCTTTTCGTTGGAATGCACGGGCCAGTTTTGTGCGGTAACACGGGGGTCATGTCCTTCTTTACTACGTCTTTTGTTACGGTTTTTCATTCCGTATGTAAATTCAATTTATTGTTGTATTAACCCTGGCTCGTGGTATCTCAGATTCCGTCGACGCTTGAACACAGTGTTGGGCATATAATAGGCACAGACGTCCACCCATTCCGCCGGAAGTCCGAGGGCCCCGACGTCTCTATGAGTCCTTGAGCGCGGCCCAGGGGTTTTTGCCTGGAGTTGCCGTTGAATGGCTTACGTACCGAGCGCCACGAGCATCGATCAAGCCTGCGGTTCAGATGGGGCACTTTCATTTGTTTAGACCTTAAGGACCGCACTCCCCTTTTGGAGTTAGAACGGTGACACTGACAGTCAGATTTAGGTGCATACCGCACACAGTACAGTACCAAACGAGTTAAGGGACTCGATTTTGCAGCGGCTCAGGGCCACTCGCGCCATGTCTTGGAAAATGTGCTAAAGCTTATCGGGCCTCTATGTTTTTGTGACATTCGCAGCCTTGTGATTGTTTGTTGCGCTCTGCGCCAGTGCTTGAGTGGGGTGTACGGCCGTTCGCTCGGATTGCCCAAATCCGATACGTAAGGGAAAACGGATATCCTCCTTCCGAAAAAAAACAAAGTCTCCTCCCCCCCAAACGTAGAATCTTATCATTATATATTCGCATTAAAAGTCAAAAACGGAAAGTTAGCGCTGACGCGTGCCGTTGACATCGAGGATACTGGGCGATGTGCCGTGTGCGTGGCGCGTCATGCTGGGGCAATGCTCATACCGACTGAGCGGTGAACGGGGGGGAGAAGAGGGTTAACGTTTCCCGCACGAAAAAGATTGTCCCGTACAGTGAGGCACCGGCGGGCCTGTTTTTTTTTGTCGCGGGGGCATCACGTGCCATGCGATAGGGGTGGTGGCATATTTTTTCGGAACTGTTTCCGACGGGCGGTGTTTGTTAAGGGCACTGTAAAGCCAACTACGCAGTGTCGTCGATCCCATTTGTTCTTCTACTGCATGTACCTGAAATGATTCCCTACACTATCGACCGAGATTCTACCCGTCTGTTTTTGTTTTCATCCAAATCAGCTGTTGGGGGGGATCTAGATATTCTCTTCTATTATATAGCCAAGCAAAAAACCCCATAAAAAAACACTGCAGTACTGTAGTAGTGGAGGCGTTACCCGTGTACCGTGGCACACATCATCAAGGGGATGCGCGCTGTACGATAAGGGTTCGCGTAGTTGCAGGTTTTAGCCGAGACGCTTCGGTTTCTTAAGGGCGCTAAGAAACAAGCTGCGCAGGCAGTATCGTTGGAATCTCTCGTTCTTAAGTCGGGTGTGTGTGTGGGGTATGCTACAGCTTTTAGTTATACCTCGGCGATAGGTTCGTCCTCAACACGGAACTACAGACCCGAAAGAGTTAGGCCCTACGAGTACATTTTGTGTGTGTGCGTTCTTTAAGTCAGTCAGTCAGTCAGCCAAATGTGTGGTACAGTAGTACTCTTTGTTGCATCCCTAGCTAGGCTATAGGAACGTGTTTTCAATATCAGTGTTTGGCTAGCTATGGGAACAGGCGTCGTTAAGCCTACACGTGTTATCCATGTCAGTGTTTTCGGGGCGACTTACGAATAGTATAGAGCTCTTCAAGTCAGGATCCTCATAAAATTGGTGTGTCATCTTGCTCTCTACCGTATAGGAGCACGCGTGTACACGAATGCGAGTGGTTTATTCATGAGGCGCATCACACGGGTCTGATTGGCCCTTATTTAAGTGCAGTCTTCCACCATGGTGCCGACTGAGTAGCACCGGCTGCCCGTTGTATACAGTGGCTGTGGAGTCGCTTGGCACAGACAATGTTAACCAGCATGGCAGTGAGCGGAGTAGTACCGGTTGCCGCTAGGTATATAGTGCCGTTGTTGTTGACTGCCGTGTACCGGCACTATTAAGGGGTCATTACCTCAATAAATTAGTTGAGTGAGTTTGAATTACAGTCAGCTGCCGCCTAGGTTCGGGAGAAGACGGGCCCCTGTTTGACACATGTCATTACTATTAATATCACAAAATTCTACCGATACTTTTGCAGTTCAAGACACCACTGCAGGTGGTTTTCACCTATACACGAGGCTCGCGACCTATGTGCGTGCAAATTGTTCCACCTGATGTCGTTGTTGTCGAATGTGGTGTCCCGTGATGTCATTATGGAACAATGCGATATAAAAAGAACAACTGTGATAAAAAATGTTCGTTGGGACGTATGAGGGTTGTACATATATGTGCATCCTGGGGGGGGCAGAGGCATCGACAACGAATGCTGAAACTGAAATGAGTGTAACATACATGTCCTGCCCAACGTGATAAAAGTTGCCAACCACGAAAGGCTTCAGTCGATCTTTAGTTGTCTCTGTCGCAGCCATTACCGAATAGACGTCGTGGGCAATGAACCCAGAGACCAGCATTTATGTGTGGTATTTGATCGGCGTCTACAGCAGTAGGTACTTCAGTGCCCGGTTTGCGACCGACCCTGCACTGAACTCAGTGCTCTTCAAGAAGAGGCAGATGCAGCCCCACGGCCTTGCTTTTCGGCCGGGGACTATTCATGGCGTCTCGACCTGGGACAGTGATCGGCTGGTTGAACTGGGCGCTCGACAATAGTGTCTACTGGGGAGAATATCATCCTGTCGTATCTGAATATATATATCCACCCCTCGCCACCTACTATCAAGAATGACAGATGAAAGACATCAAAGACGAAGGCACTGAGCACGCGACTGGCCGTGTAGAAGAGTCCCAGCAAACCTTCCGCTGAGGAGGGGGGGCAGGGGGGGGAATACAGAGCGAAACCAGCGCAGGCGTTCGATAATGAGAAATGAATGCGCCGTACGTGGCAGATGGTTGATGTTTTCTTTCTTCGTGGCGGCATCATCACCAGTGGTAATGCAACCATTCCTCTCACTGCCATCGCGGTCGTGTACCGATAGCTTTTTAACACCGCACCATCCATACACGAAACTTTCTGCTGCGGGGGAACATAATATCGGAAGCAAATATGATGTGTAATGATACGGGGGACGTCTGGTTCAGGGTCCACCGTCGATTATGATTGCTGTAATATCGTCCCATGCAATAGATGAATTCTCGCGAGCCACCCACCTCTTTCAGAAAATCGACAACTCCAGGTGCAAACGGAAGCGCGGCACGGCGGACCCGTACCGTAGTAAATTCTTGAATCTGGGATGACCTGGATATCTACTACCCCGGTATGTAAGAGAATAGCAACTGGGTCGTACCCGGGTACCTCATAGTACATGAATGGTACCATGGTGTACTTGGATATAAGTATCCCTTGGTACTCAGACTAGTGTATGTGCGGTCCTTATATTCTCGCCCCCCCTGCCACTGTACACGCACCCTTTCTTGTTTGCCTGAGTAGAGTGAAGCTCTGTCAGCTTCGCCACAACCGACGATTTACCCCGTGTTTCGTGCCAACTGTGCTTCCTCGTGCACACACATCGTACTGAAGATGCATCATCACAATTCATGTCAAATCACAGCACTACAGTAGTCTAGTACCTTATATCCACTCTCGGACCATTTGTCTGAACGAATTTAAGGTACGGATGTTCAATCCCTACACCACAAATGTTCAAGAACGAGGCTAAGGAGCCCCTCGGAAAACGCTAGAAAACCTGTCACCAGGAAGCCTAAAAACGATCCACCAGACTTTTGCCCACTTATTCTAGCCATCCGGGGTCGTCAAGAAGTGGACTGTATGGCATAGTAGGAGTTGCATGCGCGTGAAGTCAAGACTAGCGATAATAATGAATCCCATGATGGAAGCCACTGTTACCCCTGTATCGGCGACCACCTGTACAGCATGCACCCCCACCGTCCTACGTATATCACCATTACCACCACCACCACCATCGATGACCTCATCGACAGAATCACCTCTATTGGCATCACTATCACCAACAATATTAGTATCATCAATATGTGGCACTACCGTCACCACCAACAGCACTATAACTTCCTACACCATCACCATCACCACACCCCACTGCGAGATATCTTGGGCAGATGGTGAATCGGAGGTAAGTCCCCACTTTGAGACGTTTTAGATAATATGTGGGTCGATGTCGAGAGCGCGGCCTGCTATGTACGGTTCGGCGACAAGGTTGTTGTTAAGGTAGCAGGTATTAGGGACGTACCCTCGATTCGCGAGTAAACTATTGCAGATGCCACGTAGAACCCCGACGACCCTGCGTGCACCGTTACTTCTGGGGCCCGTAAAACCGACGGCACCCGGGAAGGAGACGGTGCCATCCCTGGGTCTAAAAATATTCGGTACAACTCCGAGCGGGAATGCAAGGACCGTGACTACAGTATATCCATATGAAGATCAACCAGTCTGTCCTTATGTTTACGCGCAGAGCGGTGCATACATAAATGAAATTTTCCAACCACTCGGGAACGAAAAACTTGGTCCCCCAGGACAGATGGTCGACCCCGCTTCATGATCTAGACATTTCAATCATTCCAAGCCAGATGTTGTCTGGGTGTTATATGTTGTACCATACCTGGTGATTGTTATAGCCTGAATGATCTATATGTATAGCACATACCAGGTACATGTTTCCTGGGTCGGATCTGTACAAGGACGGGACACCATAGTAAATAGGACCTACGGTACATACAAAAACCTGTATATTTCGCTTTTTTTACTGACAGTAATTGGTCCTATTTACTAGGGTCCCTCGTAATATGCAGGTAATATCCTGCACAAGCCTCTTGCAACCGAGAGGGTAAGGAACTGTCACATAGATGAACAAGAGATCGCGATACTATGACCGAGGTATGCCGCTGGAATAAACTGGGGAGTGGGTGTCGTCGGTGCTGTCTTTTTGCCAGAAGGAACCCCCCGCGGGCCACTCGAGACGCCTGGCTACACTACAGTCAGTGCAGTGCAGGCCCCGCCACGAATTCATACGAACTAGAATGTCAATGATAAGAACGTTTGGTCCGATTCACATGTACGTTCAGAGGCGCTGCTGCTGTAAAAAAATCCAGGTATAGATCAAGAGACCGACGTGCTCCCAGGCGAGCGCGACACTAAATACTACCAGGTGGTGGATACTAGCCTATGCTCGTCAATTTTGTTTGAGCTCTTTGCGCCCGCCGTCAAGGCAGGCGAAGGCCATCAAGCCACCATCCCCGGTTCTACGGGGTGTTGCTTGTGCCCTTGACGATCTTGATCCCACTTGGCATGCCGTGCGGTGAATAGATTACTACTGTAGCTTCTCATGTCGATATTAGCTATTGTTTCCCAACGACGAATAAACACGCCCCGAGATGTAAGTATGTATACTTGTATGAGGTTACGGTATTTTGTATCCAAACGGCTGAGAAGCACCAGGAGAGGCAAGAAACCAGTATAAAGCGGCTACATCTGACAACCAAGCAAACATATTGTGTTGTTTAATGTCGTTTTTAACGACACAACACGATAATAATAGCAACAGACACTATTAATATTAATAATTGTTCCGGGTACATGCTGTATATATGTATGGAGAAATGGTCCGCCCGATATCAGAACGGTTAACGCTGGGCAATTGATCAAAATATAACAAGACTTTTATTACTGCCTAAATATAACTGCACTTTTATACTTCAATAGTGTTTATTAAAATGATCATTTTGTTGAGGGGAAGCGTACGTGGCAGCTATTATATTATGGCGATCATTAACCCTCAATATAGCCACGTATGGTAGAGGCGCGAAAGCGGCAATCTGGGATCGACGGACAGTACATTTCTGCGAGCAACAGACAGGTACCAGTATTGTTTGTACCCCTATTACTAAGTGTAGCTACTTCTCGAAGCCCGTGATTTGAAAAGAAATTATACCTGGCACTCGTAGGAAGATACTCTTTTCACATTTTGCATTTCGTGTTTTAGCACGTACCGGCATTATTCTTAAAATCTTAGATTCAACTCTTATTTTCAAGGCAACCTTGTGTCCCTCCTACTTCACTGCTGTGAGATTTGTGGTGAAAACCAACGAGGGCCCTGGTCCCAACGGTGTTCTACCGGCGTCACTACTACTGGAAACTCGAGACGGTATATAGCCTGTTTGTTGATAGTTTCCGACCATGCTCGGGTCGCGACACATACATGTGCCCCTTTCCTCTTCTTCCAGCCGAGTTGCCGCATTAAAATATTGTTCGCATCGTTCCTCCTGGCTGGGCGATCGTGACCACGTAGGAACACGACCACGCACGCTGATTATTGAGCGAAGTACTACTACTGTAGTAGTCTACGTTGTACGAGGAAAGCTGTGGGCATACCCGGAGCCGGGCGCCTACTCCCTGCCGTTGATTGACCCTTCAACGAGTGTATCTATAGCTCACCCAGAAAAGCTCCATCTCGCACGCAAGCTAGACACACGTACCTCAGACGCACACCCGCACACATCTCCACCCTTCCGCATTATACCCCGCACACCACCACCACACCACTCCTCCTCTCGACCCTGCCCATCATTAACTGTACACCGCACGGAAGCATCAAGCAAAGCGTTGCATCGCCACCAAAGCTTCGAGAAGCGTTTCCCCGGCGATCTTCAGTCAAAGGTGAGGGCATATGCCACGCTAAACTGCAGCTAGCTTCCTCTGGATAACAACAGCCATCATCAGGCAGATCACACGTGGTTCGTGCGTCACAAGTTGTCTACAGCTGTACAGTAGTACTATAGTAGTAGTTGCTGTCCGCTCCCGGATGTCTACGAGACGCCTGCAGTAGTTTCTGCTTGTGCCACACCGCACGTGATGAATCTGCGGCAGGCTTGACGCAACAGGTCGTGGGAAGAAGCACAGTAGAGAGAGACACTACTGTAAGAGAGGCGCGACGGCTCTACGCTTCTTAGCGCATCGTTTGTTGTGTCTTGCGTACCGTATCACACTGGTAATACAAGAATACCCCCCCTGCTGTGAGCCGTTTTTTTCTCCGACACGAGGAGAGCCCACACGACAAAACTGGTGGCTAGCGAAAGATCCCGTCGAGCCCTTTCGCCATCTCCGTATCGCTCCGCGTGTGCACTGTCTTCGTTGTCGAGACAATCGGGTTAGAAATTTGTCCGAGAAGGTGTGTTATTTTAACACACCGGTGATAGTGATACATATAGCGGTGTACGGTAGAGGTGTCCCCTGTAACTAATTGCGGCATCGTGTCCCTCTTCTTCGCCTAAAGGCTTGCGTGTTAGAGAGGCGATCCGCACGACGACAAAAAACAAATGTGCACCTTGCTCCCTTGCTTGATGCTTGACGACAACCATCTCGTCATAGGTATGATAGGGTCACCAGCCAAATCATCAGCGCCTGTCGGAAGCGGCTGGTGCTGGGTCAGTGCACGTCGCGCCATCTCTTCACAACGCACCGTTTATACACACACACACGCACACACACAACCGACGACACTTGTGCTTGTGCGGCTCGGAACCCCGCACTGATCTGATTTTCGTGCACCGACATCAATCTACAGTATAGGCATGCCCAAGTATGCATACTTCAGGCACCCGTAACAGCACAACCAGCTGTTTTACTGCTGTAACCGGCAGGTGCTCGCTTGAGGAGCTCAGCTCCGTCGAAAACGTTCCGCCTGAAGTTCACATACACCGCCGACCGTGGGATGAATCAGGGGGCTCAGTCGCGGTGAAGTTCAGATTGGCACAATCTGCCCTCAAAAGGCATAGTACACGGTTCTCGAATATTTGCACAGAGGAGCCTCTGCCCACCGGTAATATGTTTATGTCCAACGCGGCCGACGCTCCAACGAGCCACGAGCCCCACTCCATGTCGTTGGGTACAAGAGCTTCCCCATGCTAACACAATGTGTGGCACCCTACGGTGCTGCCGCCATTTACTGCTCCGTGCACCCAGCGTTGAATATCCACCCAGTCTACAGAGGTTTCTAGGGAAGTAGCGCCTCTCCTGGATGAGCCGTCCCCCTTGAAGAAGCGTATTATCATCGATCGTAGAAACCAGCTGCTGCTCGTGCCACAGTACGCAAATATCGAAACGTCTCTTATGTTTATATTCCAACTTCAAATGCCCAACCCATGCCGATCCACGCGAAACACCGCTGCCCATGGTACGTGCCCTTGGCCTATCTATGCCTATTTTTTTTTTATTTATTTTTTTTTCTCATCCCATTCATTATCTTCGCCCTTCTTCTCTCTCTCCCTCTACAGTCGTAACTCAGATCCGGGGT
>JBBMHQ010071331.1:0-12918 GCA_037834295.1 Postelsia palmaeformis
GTTGTTGTTGTTGTTGTTGTTGTTGTTGTTGTTGTTGTTGTTGTTGTTGTTGTTGTTGTTGTTGTTGTTGTTGTCATTGTTGGTGTTTGCTCCCTTTGTCTCTCGCCGCGGCTGCTGTTGCTGAGTTTTTCCACGCTTACTGTAATTGCGATTTATGTTTGTATATACGAGAACACAACTGGGGGTGCACTCCGCTGCTGCTGCTGCTGCTGGTGCTGCTTCTTCCCCTGCTACTGTAACCTCCGCGCGTCTACCGCTCGTGATGCTTCTTTTGTTGTATATATTCCTCGTTCGCGTTGTTGCTGTATTTGGTGTCTACCGTCGCTGCTGTTGTTATTTATGGCGTTGTTGCCGTTCCCGCACGCGAGAACACGACTTGGTGGCTGCTACTGCTGCTGCTCCTTTTCCTGCTGCTGTTACCCCGCGCGCCTACCGTCCCTGATGCTGCTTTTTTGTTGTTAATGTAATCGTTCGCTTTCTTCCTGTTGCAGGCAGCTTTGAGTCAGTGTCTACCGCCTCTGCTGCTGCTGTAACGTAGGCTGTTGTGCTGGCGTTGTCGTGGTTGCTGTTCCCGCACGTAAACACTATATCGCAGGGAAAAATAATAATAATTTCAAGATATTTCTGCTGCTGCTGTTGTTGTTTTTTTGCACTACATCACCACGATTTTGCTTTTTCCGAACAAGCGCCGTTGTTGTGTATAGCCTGCGTTTATTTCCACACCGAGGCAGTTCTCCGCCGCTGCTCCTGTTGTTGTTCAGACGTAATGACATACATGCGTTGAGTACCCTTCAAATAACACGTTACCATTATATCATGCTGTTGCTGCTCTTTCCGTATGCTTTTTGTTTTTTTGCTTATACTTCGAAGTACTGCACTTTTTTTTATGATGTCAGTACGGCCCCCGCCATTGTCGTTGTTGTTGTCGTCGTCGTTGCTTCGCTCACATTCCCATTCACCTTGCATTCTTCATCCCTGTACAGCGCTTCTTCAATGCGCATGTTTGGAACTGTATTAGGGTCGATCTCACCGAGGACTGTTCTATAGATATTTTTGTTTTTTTCTCGGGTTTGTTCGAGAATAAGGACGTCTCAGGCTGCCCCTCCAACTCTGCCGTTGCCGTCTCTGCCGCGAAAACGACGTGAGTGTTCTCCAACATTATGAATCGCATCCTATTTATGTTGACCTTCCATGCTTCCTGTCTCTACAGCGCGTGCCAACGCGATTTTTCCTAACTCTTTTTCAAGTCCTCGCCAAGTAAACTCCCAACAACTGAAATCTTTGTATTGAACACGTTTTACATGCCTTTCTGTGTTGTCGGTGTGTTGTCTATGATGCTTTTTTGCAGGTCGGGAAGGATCGCGTCTACTGCAGAGGAATCATCAAGGACGACGACATCTTGATCGGCCTGTGCAAGACCCCCCTGCACCTCTTGTGTTTCAAGCGCTTCAGGAAGCTTTTTATCGCTCAGGGCGCGCAAGTTCAGGACAAACGCCACGCGAAGTTCGGCGCAAGAGCTCGGGTGGAACTGGAAAAAAGGGTAGCTTTATCCGTAGACGAGGTAACGGCCTCTGCAAACGAAGTAACGGATAAAGCAGGCTTTATTGGTAGAGAGAATGAGGCATATCTGTATCGAGAACTGGAATAGAGCAAGTTTGGTTGGAAGGGAATGGCCCACTCTCAGTCCTTCCAAGCAAAGCACCGAGCGTAAGTCAGCATCTCCACGCCGGGCACGAGCAAGCACGAGATCCTGTGACGAGCACGGGTAGACGTGAGGTAGTCGCTGGCTTGTCGATTCAGGCCAGGAATTTGTGCCTTCTTCTTTTTCGCCTCTCGTCTTTACTCATGCCCCGTTGGGACCACGAACCGAGCGAGGGTGCCAGACAAACATTGGGTCGTCGCATCACACCGCACGCACACTGGGCATAGCTCGTGCCGCTATGGGGGGCAGAGGTTGGGAGATCCACCCCAGCGACTCCACACTATTGTAAATGCATCGGTGACCCCCCCCCTCCTCCCCTTCACTCGTCCCCGTTGCCGCCTGCACCCTCCGAGCGCGAGTCTCTGGCATCGTTGGCAGCGATTTTACACGAGGTACAAGCTGGCTGACCACTTTTACGCGTGCAGGGAGCACGCGGCTGCCGATTCGGGCGCAAAGTTTTTCTGCAGCAGGTGCTTCCGCGCTCGGATAGAATCTGGGCCTACGGGACGGTCGGAAAGCCACGACGCGTTTGACTATCGGCGTTACTCGGAGCAGCGCGTGGGGGAGGCGGGGGCGGGTCTCTGTACCGACATCTTGGCCTCCAGTACGTCGGCGCCTTAGCTGCGAGCTCGACCAGGCGTACGTTCGAGCATGGTCGCCGATCTTGGAGTACGTTCGCAGGTTGATAGGTTGTTAGGGATGATGGGCGTCGAGTGATTCCGAGCGTTTAAAGGACTGGGCGTTGATCGAGGTTGCATCGTGGTATTGTGCGTCGGAAGGTTACCTGGCGAATACGATTCCCGGGAATTCGCGGCGGTGCAGTTTTTCTGTTGATTGAGGGTCACGGCTCCTGTGGTCCAGTGTGCGCTCAGGGGTATGGCACGGGCCCACGTGACGGCAGGAGCGCCACGCCGGGTCCCCTTACCGGTGTCATTCGGTGTACTTCTCGCGGGGGAAATCATCATCCCCACGTGGGGCCCGGAGGGCAAAGGGTTGTGGCAGTGGCAGTGTCTGTGTCTGCTTTACTTCCTGAGGATGCGGTCGGACGAAATGTTTGCCGCTGATTCGGGAGCGGTGCACCCTGTGCACCGCCTGACGCGGGGTGACGTAGGGTTTTGTTTTTCGCCAAGGTACACAGCTAGAAAACATGCGAGGACATCAGCCGGACAAGGTAGAGGTGCAGCTTAAGGGGCATACGGGAGATCAGGAACAGATTGGCAATGGGCGCGTGCGGAATCAAAGTGAGATTTGTGAACCAAGGTCGTCCTTTAGGGCAGACGGCGGGGCCGTTGCCTTTATGCTGGAGTTGATGTCATGTTTTCCTGTTTTTTCCAAACCATGCCCCCCTTTCCTCGTATCAACGTGGCAAGGCCGCAAGGATTGTTGGGTATGGCCGTGCATTCCGAGCAATCAGGAAGGTGGTGGCGGAGTCAGGTCAGAATCCCGATGAGTTCGCCCTGAACTCGTTGCGTATAGGAGCCGCGACCACGCTCGCAGCGGGGGGAAGACAAAGCGGAACGACTCATGCAGAAAGAGAGGAGGTGGAGGTCCGACGGGTACAAGGTGTACACGCGTAATAACATGGAAGACTCCACGAGCGTGTCATTTAAGCTGGCAAAGGAAAAGGCGGCAAGGGAAAGACATCTGGTAGAAGGAACCGTGTGGGGTAGAAGATAACTGAGAGCACGGTAAACAGCAGTCTCACATTACCTCGGTGTTGTAGGAGTAGAATGGTACCGTATTATTCGGAGGCTCGGTCATCCGAGACAACTGTAGGCCGGACTAGTTAGGAACCCGGCCGGTATAATAGGAGGGAGAGAGACGTAGAATATGGTGGTCGACATACTCAGGGTATTGCATGAAACTGCGATACAGGTGTCTGGCTGAGGGGAGGGACCTCTTTCTCTCCCACGACTCAGGAAACGATAGTATAATGCAATTTGAAATATTTACAATAAAGGGTAGCTTTATCCGTGGACGAGGTAACAGCCTCCGCAAACGAAGTTACGGATGAAGCAGGGCTTATCGGTAGAGAGAATATGGCATGTCTGTATGGGGAATTGGATAGAGCAAGTTCGGTTCGAAGGGAATGGCCCGCTCTCAGTCCTTCCAAGCGAGAAATCGAGCGTAGGTCAGCATCTCCACGCCGGGCACGAGCAAGCACAAGGTCCTGTGACAAGCACGAGAAGATGTGAGGTAGTCGCTGGCTTGTCGATTCAAGCCAGGAATATGTGCCTTCCTATTTTCTGCCGCCCAACCCCCCTATTTTTCTTTCGAAGGGGGGGGAGGGGGGGCACGAGTAGCTGGGGTTGAGCAAGAATTTTGTTTTTTTTCTCACGTTGTGGTCTACTAGAGCAGTTCAGAGGAGTAGAATGGTACCGTACCATTCGGAGGCTTGGTCATCCGAGACAACTGTAGGCCGTCCTAGTTAAGAACCCGGCCGGTATAATAGGAGGGAGAGAGACGTAGAATATGGTGTTCGAGATACTCAGGGTATCGCAGGAAACTGCGATACAGATATCTGGCCGAGGGGAGAAACCTCTTTCTCTCCCACGACTCAGGACACGATAATATATTGCAATTCGAAAGATATACAATGAAGCGCCACCACACGCAAGGATGTGCCGGTCGATTTGCTCGGTCCGGACTCGGAATAGATATTTGTACTTCAACAGTCTGTTCTCGTGTCTACCGTGGTCTTCGGGTAAAGTACCATACACAGTTAATCTGACTTTCGTCTGCGCATGGGGTATTATAGGAGGTGTTCGTCGATGTTTCGTAGAGGCGAGCGCCTGCGTCAATAATTTTTCAATATCTCGAGCAAACATCCGTCGTGCGTGTACTTGCACATCTGCCAGCGGGTGCTTTTAGATCAAGCGTGGGGAGCGGACTGCGTCATTTTTCCTTTGTGGGGTGTCCTCCATCCAAGAAGAGTGTCGGGTGTTGAGTCGGCTTCATTGAGCTGGCGTCTCGGTGTGTTACAAGGTCTGACTGATTTTTCTGCATCCTCTTTGTGTGCTGTGGACTTTCTCATTTTTGCGAAGGATCCAGTTTTCTGTATCTACCTTGAGTGTTTGCCAGGGTATTGCTTCCTTTCTTTAGTAGTCTCACCCGCGTTCGCGAGGAAATTTCCAGAGCATGAAAGGTATCTCGCTGTAGTGGGGCAAAAATGTCTGACGCTTCGGTCTCTGTGACCCAGTCTGAAGAAACGCCATCTGGAAACCTTCCTCGGCACTCCCAACGAACTGTCCCTGATCCACTCGCCACGCTTTTACCGTCTATTATCGTTTACATCGGCACTGCTGCGTCCGAGTCTCCTTCGAGACCAAAGTCTGCCCCAACGCAAACTCGTCTCCAATGGCGTGTCTCAGGTGCGATGAGCGCCTGTTGAAGGGCTTGAGTGATGCTACAGACACAGTGCGTGATCGTCTTCCTCTCCCTCCCATCTCTCAAACCGCGTTCAGACCCTTAAACACGACCTTCATCACAGTCCAAAGACCTGTCCATTTTCGCGGACCAACTTTGGTCCCATTCCCTGTCGGAAAAACGAGCTATCGCTCTCCCGCGCCGAGACTAGGTCTCCCTCAGCTACGTTCACCCCTGCCGATGGTCTCCATATCTTGGCATTAGGGCGTTGTCGGACTATCCACATGAATCTTCTTCAGTGTATCTGCGACTTCGCGCATGCTGTGTCTGCGATTCTCAATGAAGTTGTTGGGACCACCTGTGGCTTCAGTGTCATCCATCTGTGGGACCAATATGTCAAGCGTTGTGCGCGGGCAATGACAGAAAAGGCTGGAAAGGGATCATGGCGGAGGGTAACAATGGGTCTGGCATTGTACGTTTGATCCAACAAACGGCGGTAACGTTCTCGTTTCACCTCGTCGCCCAGGCCTTACAAACATCAGAGAGAACATCTTGGATCCAGGGTCTTACTCTCTCTACGCCCCCTTGACCCCTGAGGTGGTCTGCTTGGCCGAACTGTATGGGAACCTTGAACCATCGACATAAGTGCTCCATTACCGCAGCCGTGAATTCCTCCCACCATCGGCCCTAATGAACAAGGGCACCCCAATGTGAGGCAAAGGTCTAGGAGCAAACAAGCGACTACATGTGGCTTCTACGACGGCAGACGGTATGCGAAGGGGAAGCGGGAAGCTCTGTCCACTACAAGTAGTAGGTATTCGTTTCCCGCTTCTGACGTGGTCGGGAACTTCTGCAGGTCTACCTCTAGCACCTCTCATGGCTCAATCTGGCGGGCAGCATTGCTACCTGGTGGCTACGCGATCGCTTGCTTCGCCTACACCCACACGATAATACGTACTCTCGTATGTCTCTTCACATACCAGGCCAATGAAATCGGTATCGTAATAACGATGACATTCTTGTGACTCCGGGGTGACCATGTTGGCAGTGTACTAAAGCTAGCAGGTCCGGTATCAGGTCGTTTAGAACGGCCAGCACCGACGTTCGCCTTACCAACGTTTCAGTTCGCTCGATCTCCAGTCACAGGAGACTCTAGTCATCTATCAGGTATCTTTGCATGTCTGTTTCTGACAAACCGTTCTGTCTGGATACCTCTCCCTCCCCCTCCTGGCTACACAATGCTCGCCCTAGTTTCCCTAAGAATGGGTTCGCTATCTGTATCCTGACCAAGTCAGGCACGTCTTGCAGCGGCTGGATGGCACGTTCTATCGCCGTCATCACCGGTGGTTCTCCCTGCCGTGGCGACCCCTTTACCCCGGCTGCAAGACTGCTCTCAACGGTGTCAGGCGTGGGAAGGTTGCTTGCATTCGGTGGAGACAGGTGTCCCGCAACTTGTAGCGGGCCGTGCGCCGACTTCCGACCCGGCCGCGATCCTTCTCCGGGTGTTCGTAAGGTCGCTGGAGGGCACTGGATTCTCGCGGAGCGAAGGGGGCGGGCGAGGGCTTCCGGGAACAGGTTCCGGCGTATAGATGGGGTGCGAGCGCGGGTGGACCGCTGTACTGGCAGAGCTTCGTCATTGGATTGCAATGCTGCAACTCGATCGTGGAACGGCAAGGTGGCGAGTTGCGAATCTCTGGCTAGGTTGTCAGAGTGTTCGGGCGGTTATTCCCAAACGTCTACGGTCCGTGGAATACTACTAACGATCGCACTCAGCAGTAATGACGGCGCTCGTGTGCTACTCGGGTTTTCCGTGCTGATAACGTGTTTCTCCCGGACCCCCCGCGGGTCTACGAATCCCTCTCTCAGCGGTTCGACTTCGTTCAACCGCTGACTATCGAGAACCGGGCCCCTGGGGCCGACGTAGTGGAGTAATTTTCTTGAGCATGCGTCGTTCGGGAAAGAGTCGTCGATCGAATCGCCAGCTAGATCCGGTCGGGGCAGGCGAGATAAGGTGTCAGGCAGTTGGTGTGACGTTCTCGCCCGTTACTTTATGGTTTTATCAAATTGGCCGGGGCGTAACAACTATCAGTGCAGGTTGGGGGCGAGGTTTCGTGGAAACCCGAGTTCGATTTTCGTATTGAGTACCATGAAAAGAGCTCTCTTCTCTGTGCTTGCGCTCCTCCTGACCCCTCAAAGACAAAGGCTTGGTCGTTCTGCTACACGTAGGACCCGAGCGGCAGGGTGCCATGCACAAACCGCTTCACCAGCCTGCACAACCAAGCAGGCCGCACAAAAATCCTCACGTCCTCTGACCTGCGCTTGCGTAGGCTCCCATCTGCGGCTGGTAGTATTGATGCGCCATCCTGGTTCCGCCTCTCGTCTCGATGTAGTGACAGGGCAGGTGATGTTGGCGTGGTTTGGGTCATGAAGTTTTCAGACTGCTCTTGTCCCAGGAGAGCTCTGGGAGCATATGCATTCCATTCAACAACGAGCTTGCTGGGAAGCAATATTCCCTGGTGGTTATTCTCATCATGGACCATTTTGTTTCGATCAGCCGGCTGCTCGGCAAGGATCTTATCTTTGCTCCGCATGTCAGCGTCTCAGGCAGCCCTCTTTTAGGCAACCACCTCGCTTGGCTTCAACCCAGCGGCTGCACTCGTGGCTACCTTACAGGCCTCTTGACGCCTTCTATAGCAATGCCCTGTTGCGTCAAACCGCCGTAGCAGCACCACAGACAGGTATGGTTGCACGAAACGATCAAAGCACGTATCTCTCTGCAGTCTTTCGTGCGATGCTGAGAGTTTCCAAATTCAACTTTGTTCGACAATGTGAGAAACAATCAATTATCCATCTTCATATCCAAACGTTGTTTACATTTCTAGCCAGAATGGTATGGGCTCATGCACACATGCACGCGGTACTCTGGTGCGTACCCTTGGCGTACCTGGTCGTATATATCCACTTATCTACTGTACGAGCCAGACTGTTATAGATACAGCAACGATTGTAGCGGCTGTATATACTACCAATATTTGTTGCTGCTGGCGGCTTTTTGTTGTTGTGAGTTTGCACCCGGACAGCGACTCACGTGTGCTCGTGAGCCAGGCTGTCGGGGCCGGCGTCCCCTCTTTACCGTCGATTCGTCGTTTTTTCGAAGTTCGAGTCTCTCTTCTGACATGATACCGGGTTTTCATGGTATATGGTTTATGTTATTTGTTTCGCTCAAATTTTGGGTCAACGGCGTGTGCAGTCGTATTGTGGTGGCGGGGGGGCATGTAGATGCTGCTGCATCACCAGGTGCCTGCCTCGAAACGAGCGATATTCCCCCCAGCTTTTATTTATTGTGTACCAATACGGCCGGAATTTGAAGAAACGTCTGGTTATTTATGTATATATTCAAACGTTCGTAACATTTCCGTGCCAGGCGTGGCAGGTACGTGTCATACATCCTCCACGGTTTTTGTCATCCCAGGCATTAGAGTCGAAGCTCGATGTGTGTCTTCCCAGTCAACAGAGTCAAAGTTGGATGTGGTTGGACACGCACTGAAGCGACATCATGTATCATGTCCCACGTGTACGAGTGGTGTTTGAGAGTTGTGTCAGCATACGCATGTACGTTCGCACACGCTACGTATACATACTCTACAACACCATCACAGCAGGGTTGCTGGTGCTGCAAGTAGTGGGAGGACAAGTAGCGATTCCTGCTGTGTACTGCTGCTGTTACTACTGCATGCTGTAAGATCGATTGATTTTCCGTGCACATATATCGTATTTCAGGTATGTATGAATGTATATATGAAGTACGAACATATCCGAAGTACGTCGTTATTTCCTATTAGGGGGTGAGGAAGGTACGTACATTGCTGTACGTAAACACGTGCGTACGCGCGTGCACTTACCAGGTGTATTCACACTATACATGCTTACAACAACAAACAGCAGCCGTACGAGTACTACAGTTGAAATACTGCAGCTGCTAGCTGTACTTCTTTGCTGTACGCTACATTCAGCAAAAACATTATTAATAGTGTGCTGCTGTTACTAGTGAACGTAAACTATACTATGTCGCAGTAGCAAAGTTGTTGGTGCTGGGGCTTGCTGCAACTATAGTAAGTAGTGCTGCTTTTGATGCGGTTGCTGGTTGCTTCACTGCTCGCTGGTACTACTGCTGTATACTACTTGGTTTTCATCATGCGATTACGTCTTGCTGCCGTCTGCTATACGTATACGAGAAGGATGTGATGCTTGCTGTGGTACATAAAGCCATGCCCAACACACGAAAAATGTCATGAAACGTGACAAATCACGTGACAAATTCCCAACTCTGATATCTCTCACAGACCTTGAAAATAACAAGTTTTTACAAACTCAGGAAACGTTGACGCCGCGATTTGTGAGGAAAACTTATTTATTAATCATGTGGCATAACGCCAATTTGCTTACTGAATTGAACGCGCACGTTAGCAACAGCCGTTTTGTACGGTTTCCACCCGCTGACGATTCATCGGTTTTCCGCTATGGCACGCCAGGTTGCGTCACCCCGCGGGGACCACCCGTTCTCCGAAAGGGAGCCTTGTATGTATACGTGTGTTTGTTAAATTCCCATCCTTTTAGCAATTTTTTCTCTCCGCACGAGCACTTTTCGGCTAAACTGTAAGTACACGGACACATAAAGCCCGGCCGGACACATTGGTATGGGTCTCGGCGCCATCCATGCACTCTGGAGCGCGTAGCGGGCGCTCGAACGTTTTCTCCGGCGGGAGTGGATACGACGATTTCCCTGGTTTCGATACGAGAGACCTTATTTAGTACGTTCGCATCGGTAACAGGTTGTCTGCTTTCTGCCGTTGGCCATCATGAGTTGTGAGCACACAACTCATACAAAAAGACCCGGTATGCATACAACAGACAACACAGGTCCCATCGTTCCAACGCTACCGCCCACACGCCGAGCGTGTGCGACAGACCCGTATGCGCAGTACTACTGCGGCTGGTTGTGCTTGTCAGGGCCTGCTGTCCGTCTTCCACAGTCTGCCTTTTTACCACAGGTGCCAGATTTCATTTTTATGCGTACATACCCAGGTTGACGTATTACCTCCCATCATCATTAATTCATCACGTCTCATCCTCCTGCTACTTTTTTGCGTACTGCCGTGTGTGATCCAACACTGCCACCGCTCCAGCTATGCTCAGCACAGTGCGCCAACAGCAGCAGCAGCAGCAGGCAGCGTACTTTGCGCATGTGGCAGATCCACGCTGAACTTTCAGTGCTCAGTAGTATTTGTTGTTGTCATCGCGGCGGCATTGGTCTATGCACGTACGTACCTGCTGCAGTGTGTGACCGGTAATGTTTGCTCCGCGCCGATCATCCCTGCATCGTACGTTCGTTGAGTTCAGAACAACAAATCGTTCGTACGAACGAGCATCGTGTACCAACGACAGTACTGACTGTTCTATGTCCTATACTGCTGACCGATAGATCCTTTTCATCTTTCCCTCCGTGTGTACTTCCTTTTGTGTCTTTGTTTGTATCTGCCCTGTTTTTTTTCTATCTGCTCTTGTTTGTTTGCTTTGCTTCGTGTCTTCCTTTTTTGTTTATTGTCTGCAATTTAGTCTCGGAGTACGTTTGCGTGTCTTTTTTTGTTTTCGTTTTTATCTCTGTTTTACACCACTCGGGTAGCGTGCGAGCCTGCAATCTGCGAAGACTGCGCATTTTCTTGTGTGTTTTCCTTCTTAACTCCTTGATTTATATTGATTTATATTGCGTCCTTGCCTGCCTTGATTTTTTTTCTTTCTCTTCCCTTCGGGATTTGTGATTTTTTTGGATTTTGATTTCGATTTATTGACGACGAGTTGTTATTGTCATCCTGTCTATTTTGTTTTCTTTAGGTAGTATGCGGTCTTCGTGTTTCCTGTTGCGACTTGTACGGCGTACCGCATGTATCTGATACGTACGTACGCGGACCTCATTCTTTTTTTTTGTCTGAGGTGAATATTTGCTTCAGTTATCATGTGTACTATTCTTTGCTAGCTTTTTTTTTACCGAGCGAGGTATTTCTTGCACTCCAGAGTAAATATTTTGTGGAATATGCACCCGGGGGAGGCAGACCACTCGGTTGCCGCCTTCAAACATCAACCAGCGTCGATCCCGGGCGGACACAGAGTCCCCTTTGGCAACACGCGGGGGGAGGCAGCCCCGCGGGGGCACCACGGAGGCAAGAGGCCCTTTCGCCGAAGGGGTGAGACCGATTCCCATAGGGAGGAAGGGGTGCCACAAGATCTGCCAGAGGTCGATGCAACACGACAAGAGAACGTAGATTCTTTGCTCCTACACCAGTTTTGTTTCCCTCTAGCGTTCAACGGGAACTGCCCCAAAGCCAGTTGCCCCTTTAGCCACGACCCCAGGATTGTTCCGGCAGGTCACTTCAGGACCACCGAATTTCAGAAAAGGCGCAACGGACCGGGAGGCGTGGAGTCAGCCACATCACGCCCCAGGAGCAAGCTCTACGCGTTGTCGGATGAGATGGCAGGCATGTTGGCTGCCGTCATGGGAGAGGACTTGAAGCCCGTACATAGCAACGAGTCCGGCGCGTGAAGGTGCGCCCTGGGGGGGGTTCTCTTACGGGGAGTACTGCAAACTTGAGACTCGTCAGGGGAGTGTCACTTCCCGGACCGTCCCTGCGCCTTGCCCTCCAGGGGCTCGGACTCCAGGGGGCTAGCCCGTCGCGTAGCCCGGGGCTTGGAATGTTGGAGTAGCAGTTGGTCGCAGTAGGAAATACGCAGCAACTGTGGGTCAATGGTAAAGTGTGGGACCCGCGTAAAGTAGAAGGACGGATTCCGGTGAGTATATGAATTGATCCAGAGGCAGGCGGCGACAAATATGTATCGTTGGCTTTTTGGAAGAGCGTTCAGTCGTGGGAGGGAATAGCCGTCGGCGAGAAACTCAGTTGCAAGAGGAAGGGAGATATGTGAGTCGCTAACCCCGCCAGTAGAGGGGTTCCGGGCCTGATATGTTGAGGGTCTACAATGCCCCTCAACGTGTTCTCCCCAGAGGGCCGTGTGAGTAACATTTCAGTACGGGTAGTGCAAGATCTGCTCTACGGTCTTACTTTGGAAGCAAGTTTCTTCCGGTCGAACAAAAGCGCTATATCACTGGACAAACGCAAGGGCTTTAATAGTCGCCAAGGGCACCGTGGGTGGCTTTCCAGTCGAGGAGCGCTGGGGGTAAGCGCTCAAGAGAAATATACTGCGCGGTGCGGGCACCCGACGGACCCATAGGTTCACCCTGACACCCCACCGTCGCCGACATGCTTCTTAGAACAGGTCGTGTGTGAAAACGACGGCACATTGCAGTGGGAGCTCCGCCTGGTGAACGACGCGAGGGTAATAGGCTTCGTGGGAACAGCCGTCGAGGCGTGCGTACATGGCCCTCAGCCTAGCGAGAAACAGCTTGTAATGGTTCAGCCCTGCGAAAAGTACGACACAGATAGCGGAGCGGTGATAGACCTAACAAGAGGGGTGCAATTGTGGCAGCCCGGCACCCCACTGTACTGTAAGGTTTTGAAAACGGGACCATCTCCGGGAGTGGTCCGGTGTGGACACCCCATCGCCAGAGTAATAGCCCTGAATGTAAGGGACGTTGACCGGTTTCAAGCGTTATTTATTCATTCCCCACCAGCCGTCCCACCCCTTACGGCAGGAGATATAAGCGCTCCCTTAGACAACACTTGTTCCCCATTTGCACACAAAGGAGTAGCCCTTTCTGACGCCAACATCGACCAGCTTAGCGCGAGCCAAAAGACACAGCTATTGCACATCCTTCGACCGCAAAACGTAGCCGGTGTGTT
>JBBMHQ010071342.1:0-12916 GCA_037834295.1 Postelsia palmaeformis
AGGAAAAAAAACCCCCCCCCCCCCCCCGTCCTCCCTCCCTCACTATGCACTTTCTACGGAGCGATTGTATTTATATCAAGAACCTAGATTCGAGGTTAGGAAAGGTCACCGTACGAAGGCATTGAGTTTGCACAATGGGGTCCGACTATGTTTTTTCAGCGCTCGCTTTCTCTCGACGTTTAACGGTAAGGGTGCTTTTAAAGTCGAACATTTATGTTTTCGGAAAAAGGCTTTCGACCAGCATCACTCCGAAAACACTATAAAACTATAAAAAAAGCTGTTCCGTATGGGTACCGAATATTCCCCTTCTGCGAAACTCGAGCGCTGAAAAATGATCGCACCCACCCCCGTGAGGTCCTCAACGCTGTCAATACGGTATATAATGTGAGCAGAGCTACAGTGCTGTAGAGATTTTTCGCTCTCCATCGAGGGCGAACAGGTGAACAATCAGCGAGGACACTGAATGTCCTGGATGTCGATGAGTGGGGGGGCTGTACTCGATAGGAGATATGTACTCGATCTCATGCATGGCCGTAGTCGTATGACCATAGACCCTCGCATCCCTACAATGCCGGGACGGAGCATGTCGGGTTTTCACCGACTAGGCAGACATTGCTTGCACCAAGCGCGAAGCGCCGTGAGATGTCTGGTGAGTCGCATGAAGGGTGATCTGCATCCTACTAAGAACAGCTTGTGAGGCGGACTTGTATATGGATGACAGCTTCAATGAGTTAATTCAATATCCGGTGTAGCCACTCCAGAGACAGCAATGGTAGTACTATGTAACTGTCTTACCTTGAACACTGCGTGATACGATCAATTCCCTTGTGCGGAGTAAAGGATATTTACCTCGCACATATGATCTACCTCGACGACCAGTTGTGGGCGACCGCCGAAACACAATTCAACGGGATCCTGGTTGTCTAGCTCACGTAGTGAGCGGCATGTTCCACAGCGTCGTCGCCAACTGACGTCAACCCAACCTATATAGGGGGGGCAGGGGGGGGCACGGTTTCGATGTGAAGGGCCACACGCGCGCACACTTCAAATGATGCTGTTGCGCCGCCTCTCACTTTTCTCGCGCAGGCCGGGAGCAACCTTGACTCGAGCTGGCTGCCGGGCTTCGACCAGCGCTTCGAGCTCCAGCGGCGGAGAGAGGGGTAGCGTGTAGTCGGCGGCTCTTGCACGTGGTACACCAACTAAACTGTCACAGGGGGCCATAGTAATCAGAACCAAGTATGCTGCGTTAACTTGGGAGTATACCTGATACCACCCTGTACGGAAATATAAGGGATGTTCACACATTAACATGAATACCAAGCGGTCCTCATGTTCACGCCCCAAGTGGTGCATTATTTTGGGTCCATCGTTGGTTCTGAATGAATATTAAAAATAATTATTAATAGTACTACTATGCCCTACGGTATTACAAATATTCAATAGCTGACGTTCAGCACCTGCCTGTATCTGAAGCCTGCGAGTGACAATCGTATAAAACATAGTTCAATGGTTCGGTGGGGGGGAAAATCGGGGAAAAAATGGTTTAATGTTTCCCCCCCCCCCCCCCCCCCCCCCCCCCCCGTTTCCTCTGTGGTATGGGGAGTTCTCCTCTGTGCTATGGGGAAACGTAACGTCTCGCTCAGTGCCGTGTCGGGAGTTTGATTCTTTCTCCTCTCTGACGTAGGTAGACGAACATTTTAGCAGGGGTGTCGCGGCCAGACACCGCCGACTATGGTTTGTCCGTAGTGTCGATTCTCGTTGTGGGTATTCATACAGTCCTTAGTTTGCTTATGAACTGAACCACTGTAGTACGAACCCTCAGCATGGAGACTCGAGAGCCTATAACTGTAGTTTTCTAGACTCCAGACTCTCTGTGTCGTACCAGGTACCCCAAGACGTCGGAACCAGAAATCCAAAAAGACACCTCCAAATGTGAAGAGCATCTTTTGCTGGGAGTCTTGCCGAACGTCGAGCATGAACGACTATGATACCATATACCTACCGGGGCACCAGTGTAGTGCTGAATACGGCACGGGGCAGGTTCCAGCGTTGGCGTCGCAAATGAAATGTGTTTAAAGCAAGCGAGTGCATTGTTCTACTGGGTTATAGCTGCAACTGACTGTGATCGGCCACTTACGTATATTTATACCCACGAAACAAAGGGAAATCGTCAACCTCCGAGGATGGGACGGGAAACACACATTGTCAACTTTTTTCTGCGGGAACTACTAGAGCAGTACCGTGCGTACCTCTTGCGAACTTCAGAGTAGGCTATGATACGCACACGGCACGGATTGCGGCGTTGATAATTCTACTCGTAGGCCTGTTGTCTACCTCTCGAATTCCGCGAGACTTCGCACTCCCGGAATTTTGGCAGTAGTTTGGAAGTATTTGTTTTCTCGTCTGATCGATTTTACGTCTACAGTGTTAATATTGAACCAGGTAAACGATTCCTCGACCTCCACTTTACAACGAAGGTGAAAAACCCGTCGATTCTCTCTGTGAAAACAAGCTTCTCCCGTCCCGATTTTTCCTCCGATGGCCGTACGGATGGAGCTACATGTCGAGTGTTGAGTCATCAATGGAAATGCAGCCAGCCCTCTGCCATGTTTCGTACTACAGTAGTAGTACTAGTTCTAGTGCTACTACGTACTGCTGTAGTAAATAAACAGATGTGCCCACTGCCGTGAGGGGGTCAGGCGATGCCAAACACGTGCAAGTCCCCCCTTACCCGCAAAAAATAGTACCACTATCAATACTACTACTGTACAGTACCCGATACCGCACTAAGTAATAATTGCTGTGCTATCAAATAGCAGCTAGTCGTGTTGCACGCCTCACTCTCCTGGTACTTTTACTGCTGTACTGATACCTGTAGACAGATATATTTGTAAGGAACGGTTCATATTAATCAAAAGACCCAACGGTCCTTACACTTACATCAAAAGTGGTGTGTGTCTCGTAGCATGAAGAAACACGAAACGGCGATGAGCTCGTTCGACCCTTCTCCATTCATACAAATATGCTCCTCGTGTTTTTCTTGCGCGTTACCTAGTGTATTGCAAAGGTGATAACAGCAACACCAACTGGCATGGATGATGCGAGCGGCCAAAACTAACAGCAACCACATCAATCAGCATGGAGAGCTGCCTCTCGCGCTCCCACTACAGAGTTTGGGTTTAATTGGCCTCTATCTCTACCGTAGTAGTAGTCACTATTAATAGATAATTTTAGGAGTACGACAAACATGGCCCCGCAGATTTTCTGCATAGAGTGTCGTCGGGGACTGCGCAGTCCGGCGCAGAAAGCTTTCGTGGTGTTAAAATATCAGGCATGAGCTCAAAACGGCGGTGACTATCAGAAACCACAATATAAAACGGCAGCTGCGTCCTGTATGTATTGCCCACTCCCGCGAGCCATCCAACAGGCGAAAGGCAGCGCCTTCGGCACGATGTTTCTCACGTTATCACAGTATACTCGCCGTCGACTTGGTACCCAGGACGAAACGCAAAACGAAGTCCGTACAAATAGCCCTGTTGTGCGGCAGTGCCCCCCCCGTCCTCCGCCCACCTGCCCATTGACGGTTCGTGGTTGGTACACAGCTGTGAGTCCAAAATCTACGGTACCTGTACGAGTACGTATTACGACAATTTGACGGTTACATTTATTAATGTTCCGGTTCGAGATCAAACTAAAAAGGCTGCCATCCTGTATCTCTCATCCCGTTTACAAAAGTAGTACGAGTACAGCTAAGCTGTAGCAATCCATTACGACACTTCTTACACTCGAATCTTTGCATGCACGCACAATCCCGCACAAACTTACGTACAAAATCCCAGCGAGCCCGCGCGCAACATACACCTAGTACAGGCCACAAGACCCTGAGAAACATATACTAGGTGGCTGCTGTACGTCGTAGCGCCGCAGTTGCGCGACATATCCGCCGGCTATGGGAAATGGCGCAGAAGAAACCACCCGCTGCCACCGATGGTCTCCCCCATTCACTCTCACGGCGACGGCATGCGTGTTCGACTTGATCGAGACGACGACGCCAGCGTTGGTGGTCAGGAGGAAGCCCTTCGTCGACGGGAGCGTCGTGCGCTATCGGGAGGCGTTGAGGTGTGGGAGAGGGTGTGGTGAAGTCCCCGGGCACACGTTCGTGTTGATTGGTTGGTGCTGCTCCTTTTTTTCTCGTCGTCGTGCGTATTCGGTGCATTGATCCAAAGCTTTCTCGTGTTGCGTCTATCCTGATCTCCTCGTGGGTTGCTCACACATGTTCATACGGCTCATACATGTGCATACATACGTGTACAAACATGCGTATGCTCACATGTTCATAAAATACCATATTATGTATTCATGCACGCTCATAGGCGTCCCCGGTGGCTTGACAGGTAATCCGCGCGCCTATCAAGATCAATTTCGGGGATTAAAATCTCACCGAGTGCAGCATGCTCAGGGGCTTTTTCTTCCATAAAATAAATTGATTGGCGGAAAGCGCGAGAGCGTGAGTTAGCCAAAATTCGATGAAATCGACGAGCAGTGGGAATGCTGAACCCTATGCGCGACAAACAATAAAAGGCACGTACCGAGGGGGAGAAGGGTAGACACCTGTGACCACGACTTGTCCAGAAGGGCGTCGAGGGTAACACCTCCTCCAAACTAGGCTGGAAGGTGAAAGTGATGATTAAAAAAAAGAAAAACGTACCCGTTCAACAAGTTCTGCTATAGCGAGACAACTGCCTGTATGGGACTCAGTATTTTATCATGATCTCGTATTATTATGATAGAGGGATGCCTCGAGTGTGTGTTGCTGGCCGTACAAGCAGCGAGCCGATAATCACAGCCAGACACCAGGTAGGTGTTTATGTACAGCGGCACGACCGGCAGATAACTTGTCACCCACGGTGTTCCGTCTCGCTTTGTACCGTATACCTGGCCGGGGGTATCCCGCTGCGGGCTCGTCCGTTCTCTCTGCGATGCCTCTTCCCGATCCCCAAGACATGCTCGCTGACCAACGTTCACCTGCAGTACCGTAATGGTAGCCATTTAACTGGCAAGTCCTTGCCACTACTGGTACACATACCACGTATCTCGTGGAGGTGCGTTTTTTTTGTTTCAGGTACAGTAGTAGTTGGTTCGGCGATATCAAAGCACACACGCATACACAGCAGAGCACCAGATCTTACTCGAGGGTGAGCGCTTATGCTTGGTTCAGGTGCGGTAGTTGGCCGGGCAACTTCAAAGCACATAAACATATATATGGCAAGTACCTGGTACAACAGCCGAACGAGTACAGTAGTACCCTTGAACTCGTGTTCAAAGACGCGCCCAGTCTCTAACAGACTAGCGAGATACGCGTTGCCCAGCTAGCGATAACTGTGTATTGGATACTGTGCGTACTGATAAGACGCTTTGAAAGAGATGTTGCGGTATGTTTGAACCCAGGAAGCTTCCTGCTGTATGACGACAGGGCATCAAACATTGAAGGAACTGGATCGTTGTATTTCCCACATGACATGCACGGTATGTTATGGTGTTGACCCACTGGATTTGCGTCGCGAGGGGTTTTTAGCCTATGCCTCGCAAGGTTTAAGGCGGCGCTCGCCGGCGAGCAGAACTTATTATTACAGTAGTAGTGAAACGTGGTCTGAATTCCTCATACTGTTCGTGGCGTCCTCCAAAAAGTGACATCGCATTAGAATGGTCGGCATCTATCTGGTGACATCATGCTTCATGTGGAATTACTTTCTTCGTTGATGGCGAGCGGCTTCGTATCGGCGACTATTGATGGCTGCCATATCTCTCAAGCAACAAACTCTTCATGTGGTCCCCCATGTGCACGCACCGGACGTAACACGATCTACTGCTGTTCTGTACAAGTACATCATTCGAACCCTGCATCTATCTGCCGTCATGAGAAAAACGCCCTTGGCAGGATCTGTATGATCGTACACGCTACAGTGCGTATCCAACCAGCCCAGGGAACTTGCGTGACAGACCATGCAGACAATTACGACCCCCACCCGAAAATCAGGACCAGACTTGCTCTATCCCAGTTTTCGATACAGGCATGCCACATTCTCTTTACCAATAAACCCTGCTTTGTCCGTTACTTCGTTTGCGGAGGCCGTTACTTTGTCTACGGGCAAAACTGCCCTTCATGTCGTCGCTGCAGATGATAAAATTGTTCTGCCCTGAAATATCTACTTTAAGTAGACCGTGAAATGAAGATCGGTGGTCTGTCCATCTACGTGTCAACTGACCGTATCGACTGCTTTGTTGGCAGACGGGCAAGGGTTCTGACCGCTGAGGACCCCACCACCCTGGAAGTACAGAGTGGCGACTATCACGAGGACGTCGCCGCGGAGCGAAGGCTAGCATGTCTCCAGAGTAAGAAGGCGAGCGAGACCAGTGATAAAGGCTTGATGAGAGAGCGCCGAGCGCGGATTTCTGTGGTTCGCATTCAAGGAACGTTGGGTTTTGTTCCGAGCCCTTGTGTCACCCTTATTCCACGGCTATTCGAGCAAATGTTCGAGATGTCGGCAGGGTGAAGCGTGTGTTCTCAACAGGCCGGGTTGGTCACCCCGGTGGCCTCGTGGTTGTAGTTACCCTCGGATGCTACTATATTTCATCCTGGGGGTCGAATTCCACCACCGTGGTGAGATTGTGAAAACAAGAAACAAAAAATCAGGAATCAACGGCTGTGAGAGCACGCAGCGTTGGTAGGCGCATTTCGACAGGAGTCAACAAGGAAATAAAAGGCTGACGTTTTCTCTCGCGATACAAAAAAAAGGCACGAACTGTATTGGAGAGGGGAGAGGAGTACGGTTATGCGACATCGGATCTAAGCTACGGCTAGAAGGGAGGTATCAAAGAAAGGCGGACATAACAAATGAAACGGAAAGAGAGAAAAACAAGTCAACGGCTATATACAGCAGCCGTGCACACCTTCTGCTCGAGTTATCGACAGGATGAACCGTGCTTTTTCGGTAGAAGCCAACAGTCAACGGTGAGAAGACACCTAACTGTGCCTACGTGCATTCCAGCGTCCATCACACATAAAATAATATCCCAGAAAAGGGGAAGAAAGTCCAGGCAACTATTGCTGAAATTGGGGATATCTGTATTCGCTCGATGGTGCATGCGAGGTACCAGCTATTCTGCTAACGATCACGAGGGGGTACAACACAGCAATGCAGCACAAATTGACGACGGTTACGAATACCCGTCTGGGCGAGTTTCTCGCGACAGCTTGTACTGCTGTACCTCGGCGTTATTTTACCGGGATTAATACTCGTATAGAAAGATTACACGCGTTGGGCGGATCGGGTTCTATCTGTCTACTGCTGTACCGGTAGATGTTTTTGAATCCTTACCTATACCATTGCTAGATGTTGTGCAGGATCTCCTGTTGTAGTAGTAGTACGTATCCACCCGGGGAATGCGCCCTACAGTAGACCATGCAGGCTATACGGGGGTTTCACCCGGCGACATGAGCTTCTCACACCCATCAGGAAGATATATTTCCTGAAAGATCTGCGGTGCAGTACATCATGGCGTTGGAATCACTGATCTGTCCGAGGTGTTTGTATCGTTGTAACATACTACGGTATCATCTCTGTGAGAGATTGCAGTCGGTACTCTGTAACCGATAGACCGCCGGAGCTCGGGGAAAAAATCATTATTATATGTCATGGCTGAAATTATATCGTACGTGCTGAGCGACACGTCGTTGTACAGTAGGTGGGGACAGTGAGCATGTAGCGTCTCCATGCATGCCACGCCAGCGTATCAGAGCGACGAGACATAAAGCATAAGCCTTCTCGTCCCGTTCGGGCTACGTGTACGTATCAGCAGGCAATCAGCTCTTTCGAGCAATCAGGACCATTTTTGGATGACAAATGGCGTGGTCCTCCTGGCGGACAACGAAATAAGGTGTGGAATACTTCCGTCAAGCACTTAGGATCGCATCACGTACTCCCAATCATTTTTTACAGGAGCGAGAAACATGTGGAGCACGCGCGACCGACGGGCTAAACATAACTGTAAGGCTTAGTGCACTTGAAGAACACGCGCGATCGACGGATAAACCCTCTTGTAAAGCTACTCCAAAGCTGGGCATCCACGTATATCGACTAGCAGTGGAGTCGCGAAGCCAAGAAGGCGTTCCTGACTTATGTACGCATCTATTAATAGGAGAAACAAGAAAACATAATGCAGGCTCTGGCTTCTCTTAGCAGGCTGTCTTACATTTCTACATACTGCCAAGACAGCCTTTTTATCATCATGTCGCTGAAAACCCGAGATCGTGCGCGAGCGAAAATCTCAACAGTTCGATGAAAATCGACGGGCACGAGCTTCCTGAAAACCCTATGCGAGATAAAGATAAAGGCGAGCACCGGGGAGCTCATCCGACGGTGTAGATTGTCGTACTTTCTTAAGCCTCAACTTTTTTCTTCCGGGTTGAGCTTCCCCTCGAGTGAGCAACTACCGAATAGTAGGATACCCGGTGTGTTTACCATGGTGAGGGCTACCTGGTATATATTTTGAAAGATTACTTACGCAATACTACATGTGACGGACAGTAAAATAAAGTTGAAAAAAAGGCAACCCTACCCTGCGGCATTGCTCGGGGCGGGGAGGGGGGTACCCATTTGTTGCTTGCCTTAGTAATTTGACCATTGGCTATGCATCCCTTTCGAGACCGGGAGGGGGGGGGGGCGAGAGAGGGAAGACGCCTGTGACTGTGACCATGGCTTGTCCAGAAGGCCGCTGAGACCGAAGGAAAACAAACCCTTCCACGAGTTGGTTGAGCTTCGTATGGCTTTACTTCAGGCGTATGAGGGGATGTGAGGGGACACCATATCAGCCGAGAACCACAAGACGAACCGTTACACCGCGCATATTATGAGCGGATACAAAAAAATGAAGGTCACCACATAGCGTTAACACTCTGTATGTATACATGTATATGTGGCCATGAGTTAATGTGAGAGCAAGAACAACAACACGTTATGCATCATAGCAGGCGATGGAGGAGGCCTGGAGTCCGGACGCAAACACGCTTTCCGACGCAGCGTTGGCAACCGCGGCCCAGCCCGGGAGCATGGGAGCGGGCCCCCGCCTAACCCTGGAAGAGGTGTACGACACGTTTAGGGTCCTCAACCTTGGGGGAATGGGAATCACAACGGTGAACCTTCCACTTGACCTGTTTTTTGGTTTTGAGGTGTTAGGTGTTCGGGTTTCAGGCTTCAGGTTTCGGGTTCCTGAGTTTCGAGTTTCGAGTTTTTCGTTCGGGTTTTGGCTTTGGGTTTCATGTTCCGAATTTCTGTTCTTGGTGTTCGGGTCTCGGGTTTCCGGGTCCCAGTTTTCGTCTTATGGATTTCGAGTTTCGGGTTTCGGCTTGGGTTTTGGATCTCGGGTTTCGCACTTCGGGCTTTGGGTCCAGGTTTCGTGTTTCGGGATTTGCGTTTCGGTTTCGGGTATTGGCTTTGAGATATCGGGTTTCGGGTTTAGATGTTAGGGTTTCGGGTTTCGCTGTTAAGGTTGTGTTCCGAGTTTCGATTTCCGGGTTTTGGTTTTCGTGTTTCGAGTTTGGGTTCAAGTTGCCAGCATCGGGTTCGTGATTGGGTCTTCGTTTTGGGATCTTCCGCGTGGGTCTGGCTTTTGGTTTGGGCTGGGGTTGAAGGGGTTCAAGTTCAGGTGAGACGCGAACTCGTGTTCCACTACTCCACCGATATTACTCGGTCAAGCTACAAAATAAACCGGGGTCGAGTAAATGTTTAGGGCCTTCGGTCAGTCATGGGCTGTCCCGACTTTGATCAAAGCAAAGGCCCAGGGAGGGATGGCTGTTTACTATGCAGTTCGATTTCGAGCTACGTACTTGTATCTTTCGATTTCGAAAATGAATACCCCTGCTCACGCAGGCCAAATATGCATAGTCCGACCGGGAACAAAATCGACTCGAGAATCCGATGGCCCATATCGTCGGATTTTGGCGATTCGGGTAATCAGATTTTCTATTCGAAAAGTGGCATGCTCTGTAAATTCAAGACGTTATTCACGACAGCAAACAGCAGCAGACCGATCGATGAGTTGGTCGGTGACACAGCTGTAAAGCGACGTTGCTTGACGACCAACGCGCGGTCGGCAGGCGGCGCGTCTTTCCGTGGCCAGACTACAGTTGGCTGGCGCGGGCTCGGGCCTAGAGACCAAGAGAAGCGCACTCGGCGCGCGCCTCTCCGTGGATACGTGCTCGTAGATTACACTGGTGTACAGCAGCAGCAACAGCAGCAACAGTAGCAGCAGCAGCAGCAGCAGCAGGAGTCAGTCACATTGTGAAAAACGAAATACCAAGACAGGTTGACTCTCCCTAGCGCACTCGTCACGTCTCCTCGACGCCAGACCAGAGACAGTCAGCCTTGACTCGGACGCTCGGGCCCTGCGCGCAATGCAGCGCACCCAGCGCGTTTCTTCGCGGCGCCGGACCACGACAAAAGCCGTTGGTCGCGGCGTTTGCTCGAACTTCTGCACGCACAATACATTCGATTTTTCCGCATAGGAAGACTGTTTCGATTTGCCAAGTTCAAATCTGAAAAAGCGATCGGTCGAAATCTGAAGCTTAAGCATCAAGCCACATAGCACATAGTCTCAGACACATGTCTTGAAAGAAAACGAACTCCAGCAAGCATAGGAGTAAGCGCTGTTTTCGGCACTTCTGCTGGTGAAACTACAACATGCTCCGATAACTTCCTACTTGCTGCAAAAGTCAGGTGTGCTCTGCCGTTACCCACATTTGGCGTCCAATTTTCTCCCAGATCGACCCAGCTTTCGGATGTTTTCAAAATCTAATGGAGCTGGACCTGGGCCGAAACCGCCTCCGATCACTGGGAATCCTCCCTCCGCAGCTGGTGTCTTTATCGTGCGCAGCGAACGAGCTTTCCGGTGAGTCGTTTCTGGCCAAAACGTTGGACATGGCGCCCATGGTTCTTGGTAAGCTCATTCCTTTCGAGCCACATGTTCCGCTGACGTTGCGAGGAGACGTGTGCTGTACACATATCATCACAGTGTTTCTTCGCTGCACATGGTCGACCTCAGTCGGATTGAACGCTCGGCTGCGTTTCATATTCCTTCCCCCCTCCCCCCGATGACATGAGACTCGCCCAACATCTCACGGCGCTCCGCGCTTGGCGCGAGAAAAGGTTGCCTGGTCGGCAAAAAACCCGCCATGCTCCGTCTCGGCATTGTAGGGATGCGAGGGTCCACGGTCATACCACTACGGCTAGGTATGATAATGAGTACCCCCCACCCCCCAAGTATAACACGAACCAATATTTTCGACGCTGCCATCCACATGCATGAACGTGCGCACAAGGTGTGCCGAAACCCACCTCTCAAGTTTTTTCCCCCCTAGGAATCAGCTCACTCCCCATGCGACTCGCTTCGCGCATGGTGCGAGCAATATCGGCTGCCTGGTCAGTGAAAACACGACGACGGGCTCCGTTCCGGCATTGTAGGGAGGCGAAAGTCTGTGGCCATACGGAGTACGACTACGGTCATGCGTGGCATTGAGTGCGCCCGCCCCCCCGTGTCGGGACTGTGGGTATGCAAGGGTCTATGGTCACACAGCCACGGCCATGCATGCCAACAAATACACCCCCCCTCCCTCCCCGGTAGCAAGCCGTGTTGTCCTGCCCAGATTTCATGCACGAGAGTTAACACGTTGTACATGCCCCACCCAACGACGTGTTCGCATACAGGCCGCGCCCTGGATGCCGTTCCGGCGTTGCCCCTCCTTTCCTCTCTTGACCTCTCCTACAACGCCCTCGAGCTTGTCTCGCTCGTGGCGGCGGAGTCGATGAAACCGATTCGAAGCAACACAAAGGATAGCGCGCTGACCGCAGATACCAGCGGGAGCCCGAGGCGCCGCTTCCTCTACCCGACCGGGGGCGGCATCAGCGAGCAACAGCTTCTGGGTGCGAAGTTTCCCGCGCTGGAACACCTGGACCTTTCCTGGAACCTTCTTTGCGACCTTGACGGAGTTCTTCGCGCGTTGTTGTGGGTGAAACGAAAACACACCCAGTGTCTTTGCTTTTGGTGTGTATATGCCGGGAGAGGTTTTTTATAACGTTTTGTTCGAGCGTATTTTTCTAGAGATATTTCCACACACCTTGGACATACCATCTATTCCCTGTTGATAAGCTATACCAGGTAGACCTTACCCCTGATCCGCGCAAATCTAGCTCACGTTATCGTGTGGTAGCCGTACCAATCAGCACGGTCCGGGGCATGTTTCCTGGGCTTGATTCAGTCAGTACCGCACAGACCTTGTAAAACATACCACAACGGCATATTAGGGTCTAAGTGATCCACAGTAGACAGAGATATCACGACCTGCCCGATGTGGATGCTTCCGGGGGTAATTTTACCACCCGCTTCCCCCTTCTCCCTTTTCCCTTCCCCAAGGCTCTCACAACGACGCGATAGGTTTGTATCAAGACAAGTCCTTCCGCATACCTCTCCCCTCCACCCCCACCACCTCCACCCTCACCCCCACCCTCAGCGTCACCACCCCACCCCCCGGCCCCCCTCGCCACCTCTACCCTCTGGAAAGACCCCTGCAGGAAACCCTGCGCCACCTTTTCTTGGGCGGAAACCCTCTTTCCCTTCTACCCTTTTACCGGGAGAGGGTCCTCAGTGGTTCCGGCCCGGCCCTGCTCGTGCTCGACGACATGCGTATAACTCGAGGCGAGCGCTCGGCTGCGACCGAAGAGCTCCTCGCGTGGGAAGAAAACAGATGTGGCAAGGCAGCGGCGGCGGCGGCGGCGGCGGCGGCGGTGGCTTCGGCCTCGCAAGGGGAAGAAGATGGTAGAGGGGGGAGAAGGTTCGTATCACGCATGGTCAGGTTCGATGG
>JBBMHQ010071353.1:0-12916 GCA_037834295.1 Postelsia palmaeformis
TGAGAACGGAACCGCAAATAGCGTGGCTTTCCTCTCCGGCGGGAACTCCAGCGGGGGGTCCTCCGGCGGTGCCTCCGGCGAAGCCCGGGGGGGTCTAGCTTCGCTTGCGTCGATATCCTGATTGTACGCCAGCCGACTCCGACTCAAGTCAGCTATGTATACATTGGTCATGAAATCCTCCCCTGGAAACGCTGGTTCACCGCAACCTCTTGGGTGCCCACTGAGAAGGCCTCGCTGTACCCACGACAAGAGCGCTGTGCCTCTTTTCTTGTCTCAGCTGTGCATTTATGTTACCGTCTTCGTTCGAGTGGCTGAACGGCAAACATCGAACTCGGCGCGCTCGAACGCTCGACGCACGACGGTATCACCAAGCCAGCTCAACACACCGCTCGCTAAACACATGGCACGGGATGAAACCATCCGGATGCAGAAATAGACGGACGCCGGTTGGACGCCTGCCCAACAACATAGAGCGAAGTCAAGCGCTACCGCTCGACTCCAAGTGATCTCGTCTATATGCTATATTGCAAACAACCCCGAGACCATCGGACGGTCAGCATTCATCGGCACGACTTACGCCTTGGTTCCCTTAAAACGCTGCTCGATGGCAAAATTGCGCAGCACAAGCGGTGAAAAATTGCACATGGTGGCCCTACATGGTAGCACTACATGATCGCACTCACCAACAACTTTAGAGAGCTCAAAAGAAGCACCACCTGCCCCGCAGCCAACTTCCACCACTTCAACTTCGATCGCGGGCCGGATTCCAGCGAGTGCTCTCAGAGCCACCTGCGCGCACCTGTCAATACAAGGAATCGTGGAGTTTTTTCTCCCCAGACAGGTGCGTACCGGTGTAATATAAACCCGAAATTGGTCAACAATTTCTCCGGTCCATGTGAAGTATTGAAGATTTTAAAGATTTGTTTGCCAGCCCTCAGTCACATGGGTAAAAATATCGAATCTTCAGAAGTCTAGGCGACACGCAAGGCTCTCATTGCGTCAGTGCATAATCAATCGGCCGACCAACAGTCTCTCGCCTCGAGGTGGGAATATGTACCTCTGCGGATAGCGCAGCCCTTGGGCGACCGTCACGTCGTCGTCAGCTATCGCGGGAGCCGCAAAGTGAAGCGCGAGATTAGTGGTGAGGGACTGCTGTGCGTCCTGCTCTTGCGTGACCGCCCGACTCGCCGACGTCGCTCCTCCGGCAGAAGAGCGGAAAGGATAGCTTCCCACGTACGGCGGTGGCGCGTCTGTTGGCAGGCGAAAGTAACGGCTTGACAAACGAATGGGGGGTGAAGTGGCTGCCTTTGCGGATGTAAACGTGTAAGAAAACGGGAGTGACCAATAAGAGAGTGTATGTAACCCAACCTCATCACCCAGCTGCTGAGTGTTTTTGTTTCTTTTTATCATAATAATGGCGCGGCACCTGCGAAAGCTGACCAACCAGCGTGATAATCACACAATATATCGTTGACCGAGTGGGCGCCCTCTTGGGTTTCAACCACCCCGCTTTCAGAACCCGAACGCGGTCAGCAGAAGCCAGAGATTGCGCTCCTGCCCTGCACCAAGAACGACCTAAAGGCGACTTCACCACCGCCTTCAAATCAAGCCTCAGGAGCTCCTCAACTGATACCACTACCCGATACCGTAGACATCTCATTTGTAGTTTCACCATACCATGCCATACTACCTGGTATAGCTTTTCATGTATATCTCGTCCATGGGGGTTAGCGTACAATCCTCCTCCAATATTTTTTTGGATGACTTGCTAATAGTATAGACCTTCTCAATTGAAGCGGAGAGACAAAAAAATGGCTTTACCACCGCCCACAACACGCAAGCCTCACGCACCCGTGCACGAGGTGAGGATCGCTTGGGCATCCTTTCCCTTGTCCGATGCCACGAGTCGGAAGCCCGCGTGTTGGTGAAAGTGGGGCCGGAAATGGGACCGCGTGAAAACGCTTGCCGCGTTCCCGGTGCTGACGAAGCTCCCGCCTACGACGACGTGGTGCTCTCCATCAAAGCTGGGGGTAGAGTAATCCTTAAAAATCGGTCACGTTGGTGTGTGGTGGTCAGTGGGTGCCGGCTAAGATTCAAGCGTCAAAGACCTCTCGCCGCCAGCTTTGGGTAGCTCGAACTTCAGCTTCAACTCCAATCCAAGGAAGGCAATGGGAAGAATCGCAACTGCAACAACGTATATACGGTGAAACTCCGACGAGAGAGATACATATTTCGTGAAAGCCTATTTCACTACGTATGACCCCCCAAACCCGACCATGACGACCTGTCTCGTGCGCCTAGCGCGCCGTTTGACGGGTCCAAAATCGACGTCATTAAAATGCCAACATGATATTTTTTCTCTTCTTTTTCTGGCGTTGATCGTGTCACCAGAGCTTGGAAAGTTCCCGGAAACACCCTATTTTCTATATTTTGTGTGTCAACCCTTCTCCTCGACGAAGAGGCAGACAGCAGTTTGAAGTCTCGCGTCCAGCTCACCTCGTAAAGGGGGCTGATAGCAAACCCATTGAGAGCCGAAAAATGGTCTTCGCACCTGTCTCGAGAGTAAGCGCGCGACATAAAAAAAAAAGCACGAGTATGAAAGTCAGGAGTGGAGCAGATCGGAGCAAAGCGAAGCGTCGCGCGACTTGTCAGGTTGGAGCAAACTCGAGAGCACACAACTCGATTCGTGCTTCCTTCACAATACGATGTTTTTTGCTTGCGTTTCGGAGTATATACTTCAAGTACGCCAGTTGCGAGTCCTTTGATGCCCGAGGATACGTGCACCCTCTCATTTGTTCAAGTTCGATAGTGAACGGTTCGTGCGAACGTTTGCCTGGGTCGCATCTTGGTGCCGATTTCAGCAGAGCCGCACGAAGAAAACGACGACGACATGTCAACGCCTGCACACGAGTGTGGAAAAGCAAAGCGAGGGTACACTGTTTGGTCGTGTTATGCTTTAGATATTGAAGCATCGGAGGCGTAAGGATGGCCATAAAACAGGATCGACGCGTCTTGTGGGAGTTATTCGATTTGCACGCGACCACTTACCACTGCCAAGCGTTGCCGACCGCGTCGTGAAAGCCTTTCTCGTTGGGCGGAAACAGGTTGACCGGGGACTCAGACCCCCACGCTAGGTTCGTGTTGGCCATGCTAGAAAGTGGGCTACATCCTAAGGGTGCCAGCACGGGGTCTATAACCTGTCAGAACAGTGGTAGTCAGAAGATAAACATGAAGTTATGACAACCAACAAGGATTAGTCGCGCCACAGCGGGAAACAGTACACTAGAGAATATGGCAATATAGACAAGGACTACATGACCCCTGAAAAAATATGACCCCCCATCGTAACACCTCGAGACGCTGCACGCCCAAAGCGTAACGAAACCATGCGTGCTGTTCCATTTGCTCCCGGGACACGTGCAAAAAAAACACGTGGTGGGGCACACGCGAATGAAGCATCGCTCTATTGCCCTGGATATTTTTTTTTCCTCCCAAAGACCGGGGAGGAAACCTGCGCCCACCTTTACATGTATACCCACATTTTCAAGTGTTGATTGCAGCTCCGTTCGCGTTTCCCACGCGTGCGGACTTGCCGTCACCATGGTGGCGTCGCTTAGGCAAAGCCACAGGAGTCGTTGTCTCTTTTTCCCGACCCACGAATTTTAGGACTCGCAGCCACTAAAACTCTTTTCGAGTTTGTCTATTGCTCCCCGGCTTGAATCAGATATACACGAGTCACCCTGTATACGCATCTGGGTGCCAATCCCCTAGAACCTATCACCTCAGGCTTCTCCGTCTTGCTCTTGATACCCTTTATCAGGTGGTGTTCTAGCTCCGTCATCAGTCGATACGTCCTGCCCTGGCCTCCCATTGCATGCGAGAAACAGAGTACGAGGAGCCGCGGTGGCGCGGGTCAGAGCTGAAACCGCAAACAAGCCAAGACGCGTCTAAATGGCTCATGTTGCTCTCGAAGAGAGCGTGGTGTCCTCTTGACTACTTGCGCTTTCATCAGGGCATCTGCAGGACCCCTACCCTCTGGAATCACATAGATACATCTGCGCGATTCACGCAGGGGAGTGTCAGTACCCGCCCTTGGCCGGTGCTGTTGTAAGCGAAAACGAGCACAACGAATCCAACGGAAACGTTAGCATTCGTGGGGCTGGTGCCGAGCGCAGGTGTCGATCGTCGCCCTGACCTGCTCCTCTGCCGACGTTTTCCACGCTGCGAAAGCCTTTGCCTCGTGATAGTTGACCAGCGCGGGCCAATCCCATGGTAGCGGCACCTCGTCGAACATGGTGCGGAGACGGTATTGGTGCAAACCCGACGGGCCCTGCCAAGCGTGTGAAAAGCGATCATTCGTAGTTGCCGTATGCGCTATTAATAGCACAAACAGGTATGAAAATTACCTTCTGACTGTTTACACGCTTCAGATGCGAATGCAATAAGTGGTATGATAGCAAGCACCTACATCCTAACTCAACTCGGCGGCTTATACTCGTACGGGTCCCGAGGGGCCACGCCATGTATAACCGAAAGCACACTAAAGGGGAATAAAGCAGACAAGAACATCTGGTGACCTGGTGCTACATTTGTTCTCAGAGCGAATGTCGAGCAAACCGTTTGAATCTCCATTATTAAAGTGACTTTACGTCGACAGCTGATGCTACGTTTATTCAATACCTGGTAGTAGTGAATACCAAGGATTAGAAGGGGCCTCTCCACCCCAAAGGCGGAGCGGCCACAAATTTGATTTAGCAGCTCGTCCGGACGAGTAAGGAAACGTTATATGACGGCGTCCAAGGTGAAACCCTTCGAAGAGTCGATTGGCATCCTAGCCAACGCAGACGATATAATATGTTACAGTCGACGACATCTCTGGAAAAGCCCGCAGATCTCCGACAGGTGGAGAATATACCGGTGGAATCTGATTCGACCGAAAAACAACTGACCTGTGACGCAATCCCACGCTCCTAACGATTAACGCTCCTGTATAGGACGGAGCCGGAGGAACTTATGGCATGAATGACGTCAGCATAGCAAGATGAACGCTGTCCGCCCTCACTAAATGAGTGCACGCCTCGGTGTTTTGCCAGCGAGTAGCCCACCTCTGGGACCCAAAATTGTGGGTGCTTGACGTTCCTGAACGTTTTCCACCTCCACCCGCATTCGGACCAAAGCTCCTGCCTTGCGTAACCTGAATCCTTGACGAACTCCATGTACTCGCCGTTGGACACCATGTGTTTGTTCGCTTCGAAGGACGGTACCTCATACTCGCGTGAGCCGTACTCATTGTCCCAACCGTAGCTGTATGCCGGTCATCACAACAAAATGCAAAGTCAAAGGGCGTCTAACAAAGAAGCAGGGGAAAAAACCATTCATTGCGAAGTCACCAAACGTCATAAAAAGTCACAGGACGATGGAAAGGCGGCCTGTCAGGATGTATACCAATAGCCTTGATCACATCCGTGATTGACTATCGAGGGCAAAGTATGGAAATCGAATAATTCATTGTTTTACGAGTAATTGTATGTACGGGTTTTGATGTGATCGATGGAACCTAAAAAATGAAAACCAACAAGACTTAAGTGGTCTTCCTTGGCAAACCATAAAGTATTTCATCAATAGATGGCCTTCGATGGGTGTGGCAAATACGGCCCATATATACAGGCGCGAGCATACAGACAGCGGGTCTCCTCAAATTGGCGTAGTTCTGAATAACTGTGAATAACTGCTCAAGGGGTCCAAGTTTAAGACGCCGCGAGAAAGCCTCCTGTCGCGCTGCCTCAATCTTGTTTTTTGTCTTCATCAAACATGTAGTAACATGACACTACCATTCGCAAGAGTACGTAGCAGAGCACATTCTTGCCATTGAACTTAATACAGCTTCCTGCTCACAGGTAGACTGCACGCATGTATACCTGGTACACCGGCACGTGCTATCTGTGTTCCTAACAATTGTTCACGTTAGTTCAGTATGATGATGTTCGACATCAAAGTACCTTTTTACTCATGTCCTTTTTGGTCTACCATACCATAAATCATTTCTGTCTGGTATTAATAGTTTGAGAGCACGGAACTTATACGAGTATCTCTTTAATGTTTAATAGCAATAGCAAAAGTGGTCAGTCAGAACACTGGGTGAACCTCTACCGCAGAACGCCTCGCAACGACACTAGGTACGCTGGAGGTCACTGATCACCGGGTAGAAACGAGCCATTTCACGTTGGAGACAGCCCACACATCAGAGACGTACAACACGCAACACACCTGGGGAAATCTTTAGGCCTCCCTAGAGTCACTCTTTCCCCCTCCACTTTGACGAGAGGGTTGACGATCCGCCTCTGAGGGACAGCGGGACTTGGCCCGGGGTGCGCCTCCGGCCACGTTACCGGCGTGGCAACATGCTTCAAGGCCATCTCGCGCATGAGAACGCTGGTGGCGGATCGCGGAGAGTCACCGGGCAGTGAAACTATCAGACCGTTTCGTAGTGTCTCCAAACAACGACGGTGAATCCCTCATTCAAGGATAAATCAAATACTTTTGCACGAAGCGCGGATTTAATGCATATTATATCATGCAGCATCGCAGTCCGTGCGAACAGTGCATAGGAAATCATGACGGGGGGGGGGGGGGTGTCCTAATGTCCTGCCTGGCCACAGTCGTATGACCACAGACCCCCGCATCCCGCTACAATTCCCGGACGGAGCACTCGGGAGGGTACAACAGCAGTTTCGTCGAAGTAGCACGTTCCGCTCTGAGAGACTCGAGTCGCACCTGGAGGTCTCGATGTGGATGCGCTCGTGCTCCGTGGCCATCGGTAAAGCCCAGTAAGGGCTGTCCATGGTCATACTCGAGATAGCGTCGTCAGGAGCGCTCGCGATCACCTCGCACACGACTTTGTACACATCGCGGCGGTAGGTAAGCACGTCGCACACAGGCGGCCACATCATCTGCGGGGGGCGGAAGCGGGAGGGGATACAACTATCAGTCAATCCGTCCGCACGCAACGTTTTACGGCTGTGGAGCCTAAGAACCTACGAACCGTTGCAGCGGTACGCATATATGTCTGCGCCCGTCACGTGACCAAGGACTAGACTAGACTATGACGATGCCTTCACGTGAGAACAACAACTACACAACCAAGAACAACAAGAGCAGAAACAACAAGAGCAAGAATAGCAACAACAACAACAACAGCAACAAACTCACGTTATCGTCGCCCACTACGTCCCAGAGCATCTCATCCACGCCCGTTTCGAACAGCGCCTCGAAGTGTGCGTTTATTGGTGCCTGCGTGTACCAACAAAAAGCATGGGGGAGCGAGCAACATGTTATTGGGTGCGTTGATATAATGTTGGGCAAAAACCTCAAGATGTTGTGTACCAGGGCCATTCGCGAAACAGAATTGCACCACCCCCCCTCATAAGCACGCGAAAAAGGCGCAAGAGGCCTGCCGATGTGTGTCACGGTAGGAGTATGTAGAACCCTTTTTTTTTCTGAGGGTCCTCACTTAAGGTGCTCTACATGTTAAACAACAAAAAACTGATTCTGACAACAACTAGACGCTTAACCTCGGCAAGCATATCGTGGGTTTCGCTCCAGTGATGTTGTGGGAGAACATTGGGATCAGCGAACGATATTTGGGAGTGTTGCCGGCCGAGGAGCCCCGGCGGTCACGAAAGTTTTGGCCAAGGAAAGGTACAGTGCCCGTATGCCGCAGGCAGTACGGGCCTGTCTCTGACTCACTGTTCTTGCTGTCGCACTATAGAAGCTTCTTGCATCGATGGCCATACTACGAAACTAACATGTTTACGATGCCCACAGCTGAAAACGCAAATACGTACGTACTGCTTCACAAGCGTGCAAACATCGGCATATCATGATGGATGGTTTCCATACTTCTGTATGTCTAGTGCCCTGGTACGCTAATTTGGTAGAGAAAACATGCCTGGTAGATTGAAGAGCATGCTCGTAATATTTAGGTAAAATCACTCAGCTACTGCAGTAGGTCAGCGCTGACTGAGTAGCTCAGAGGTTTGAGCTAAATATTAAATAAATATCAAGTCCGGGTTCGAGTCCCGCCAGACGTCGCATTTCCGCTTTTTCTGCCGGGAAATCAAATGTAGAAAACCACGACGAAAGAACACCCGACCAGAAAGTCGGAAGTGGAGTGAACCACTTGATGAGTTAAAGAACGCACGACTAGGAAGGGGGGCCATATGGAGGAAAAATCAGGCGCTGATTGGGGCCTTGTCAACCCCGGAGGATGTTTTCTGTGAGAGGCCATATCGAGCGCAAATATACTTTTTTTGTTCGAAATATAAACGTTAAACCACTGAGTTACTTCGTCAGCTATTGAGCTACGTATTACTTAGACAGCGCTGTCTGAGTAGTTCAGTGGTTCGGAGTCAATATTTCCAACACCAACTATTTCGAACAGAGCAGCATCCATGATTTTTTCAGGTACAGTACTGGTCATTCTCAACACGCTGGCCTCCCGGTTATTTCGGGCGAATAAAAGTCAACCAGGATTTGGCCTTTTCGCTATCATACCCTGCATGGAAATTAGCATGAACACATACTGCACGTGTCTACAGCCTACAGTCTACTACGCGCTCGCTCCAGCACGAACGTCTGCCAAGCCTGTCTACACCACGATTAGCGCTTCACGCACATGGATGATCCCAGCAGCGCGCAGCTTGTTCACGTACAAGACCGCCGAATGGCCGTAGTAGAAAATGAGGGGGTGACGTAGTCCATGAGGCGGGAGCCTCATAAACGCATCCTCTCCTTGCAAGCCGGCGAACAAACTCTCTGTTAATGCCCATGTGTTGTCGAAGTAGTCCTGCAACGCCTGCCAATCGCGGAGGAGGGTTGGTTGGGAGTGTTGTCGCAAAAAGAAAACGCGAGGTTCTCAGGCTAAGCTTGGGTCGGGATCCGAGTTGGTCGGAAGTTTTTTCTTCGTGCCTGAAGTTCTTCATGAGGATAACGTCAACAACGAGGTATCAGGCACTGCTCGTAATATATTATCGTGGTGGCGTGTCCTCATGCTCTCCGGTTACGAGCATGTGTTTATACTCAGTATCATATTACAACTGCAACCACAGCGAACACGAGCCATTAATCTCCGGATGAGACGTTCTACGGAAAGCTCTGCTCAAGCTACAACTTTTGTACAGGCCAAAGTACTTACTGTAAGAAGAGGTGAACGTCGAAATCTGTGGCAAATCCGCCACGGTTGCCTTTGCATGGGTTCCCCCACCAATCCACTCTCACGATGCAATGAGAATATTGACCAAGGGTTGGATACATCGTAAAGCGCTTGCAACATGACCCGTTGCCGTGTTCCCGTGCCTGCTAAGGGCGCCATTCCTCTTTCGGTGAAAGGGAGGGGGGAATCCAAGCCTGGGATCAAGAGCGGGGAGGGTAAACTTCGAGCGGACATATGGTGTTGACGTTTTGGGGAGGATTCGCATCTGCGGGTGGCGCCCGCGACAAGTGCGACTGCGCAGGCGGGGCCGTATAATCGTCCCTTCGGGCGGAGGGGGGGAAGGGGACGGGGCGTACCCACTTGTTGCTCGCCTTAGTCATTTGACCATTGACCATGCATCCCTTTCGAGATACACGAGGGGGGGCGGGACGGGGTAGAACGGTCGATCCCCGTCGAGGGGATCACCGGCGAAGGGCAAGCAGCAAGTGTACCGGAATCAGCCAGCGAAACCACGCGCCAAGAGAGAAGTACAGCAAACGAAACTTGGTCGGGGGCCCAGAGTGATGGACAATTCCACGTACAAAACAGACAGATAGGTGCTATAATGCATGGCATGCCACTGTGGTACATACAATACGTACGTGCCTCTGAGTACTCGTTGCAGCGGTGGCGGGGCTCTACGAACAACCGCCAACGCCAGCAAAAAAAAGACGCTAATAAAGAAAAAACTAATGTCAGACACACACATTCGGCGAATAAGAGGAATCGGATGGATCAAGGATACCCGAGCTTGAGCAACAGTTTAGAGTCTGTGGCTCACTCCAACTACGGTGGATGCCTTACTGACGGCAGGTTAGTTTGTTGTTGGATCACGCAGCATGTAGCGGGACACTATTAATATTCTATCCGTCCATTGCGCATGCATACAGTCTCCTCACCTCTCTGGTGCAATTCTTGAGCAGTAGTTGGGGCAACGATGGAAGTCGTCCATCCGGCCGCATGCCTGGCACCTGTTGAAGCGGTTTGCCAGTCCACCACGACTCTGCCCGCTGCCCAAAAAGTTCCCTTCGGGTAGCATCCTCTGCGGTTGAAAGGATACGCTGCGGACCGTTGACCTAGTCAGCAAGCAGTATCGTCAGGGCAATGTCGTCGAAGGCTCTCAAATTATTTACGCTCGCGCGCAGCTATGCTTCTAGCTATATTGCGAATAGACGGCGTGCTGAAGGTACACCGTACAACAAAGAAGTAGTACGTTGTAACCTGTCCGAATATAAACGAGGCTACAGATTAAGCTGAGCGCACAGCGCGAGCCTTCTTTATTTCACGAGAATAATTCCATTGTTACAATGCTTGCCATTATATTGTCGAGCGGAGCATGTCTGAGTAAATACTTTTTTTTCCCCACGAGGGGTTCGGAATGCCGGAGCAAGAAGGGGAGACCCCCGGCAAACCCATCGACCACGGTACTGATGGACATCGGACGTACAGGTGGCAGTCACCCATCAAGCTCCGTAATATTTGTCGTGCATGTCAAGGGGATAGAGTGAATTCCCTGTCTGGGCTTTCGTAGATTGTATAGGGTGTATTGCGACGATGTTGGACACCTTTTGTTGCAGGACGAGCCGATTCGGCGAAGGAGAACCACTTCTATTGCCGCGTCTGCCATCCGACATTGTGCAGACAGCATGACTGACCTTAAACATCGACTTACGTATACGTAAACACTCCCGAGGAAAAAAGACTCAACTGCGTACCAGGGAGGAGACTTTACTATGTACCAGGTATGTACGAATCAAGATAAACCATAGAAAAAGAATCAACGGTACAGTGTTATGAAAAATTAGCTCCTTCTGTTCCTACCTCCCGTCCAAGAGCACCACTACCCTTCGGCTATATGCTTGCAGAGGCGAAGTTTGCAACCAACGTATCCTTTTCATTACTGAAGTATTTCGCTACATTTACTCTTTTGGAGGCATTATTGTGCGCTACAAATAACTATCTGCAAATGGCTCCATTGGCGCGGAAACGAGCAATTCCTTCTAGGGCATATCAGGCCATGGATAAGGACCCCGGTGGCGATCAGGAGTTACATGCCATCATGGACGCGCACGAAGGCACGCGAATCGCCGCCATGGTATGTAAGAAATGAGGGTCCTGGTATTTTCAGAGGTTGTCGCAGCGTGGGATCTGAAAACAATTGACTTGTGTAACGTATGGTATAGCTGAGCGGACGAACTTTTACATTGATCGGTGGTCGCTTGGGGTAGGGGGCATCAGTGCCAGAATATTTTTCGCTTTGTACCAGGTATTTGATAAAATTACGAAATACGTCAGGTGTGAGTTCGATTTGATGCTCAACTTTGCAAGCTGCGTAATACGTCTCGTCTATACTTTGTACTGCAAAAAGTGCCTAAGTGACAGCACACAGCCTACAGCAACTTTGTGTGACGTACGAGATAGTATATAACAGCGTTCATGCTCGTTTGATGCGAAAGAGCCGCTCACCGCTGATTCCCTCGTCAAAACAGCAGACCGCACGCCACAAGCAAGGGCATTCCCATGGCCTCTGGCGTGGGCGGTGCCGCGCCCGGACAGGAAGGAAGAGGTTGACTGGAGCGCTCGTCGAGGTTCTAGGAGTAGCGGCGCAACTTCAACGGGAGTGCGGCGAGAAAGCCGAGGAAGCGAACGAGCAGACCCTGCGCGGCAAAAGAAAACACAGGGTATACCGGTATTGGATGTTTTCTTCTCCCTTTTTTTCCTGCGTTTATCCCGGATTGGTTCGCACGCCTCCCGGATTGGAGTTGCGTGCTACGTGGGGTCCTCGTGTGCCATTACTTAGTGTGCGTAGGGTTAGAGAAGTACGGAATTCCGTGCTCTACTCGTATGTATGCCCTGTGTGGTTGGTAAGGTTCCAGTTTTCACGAGAAGGGCCCATTGTAGGGCTGTGAGCTGTGAGCTGTCCAACCTTAAATCGATGACCAATCGACAGTTGTGTTGGCTAGATATTTACAGCTACGTAGTTATTAACAGTTTCGTGGGGAAAATTGCGAAAGTTGTGCATTTTTGTGGCTGGCTGGGGCGTTTGTGGCGCGGATTACTCTTTTTGCTGTTTGAAGTATACCTGGTATACACGAAAAAGTCAGATAGTTAGCATACTTTGCCGCACCCAACTAATGTAACTAACCCAACAAAGCACCATTTAATAATAGACGTCAAGCCTAGCCAACTAACTCACAGTCCTGGTGATAGTTACTCTGGCATTCCGCACAGCTTTTTGCAAAGGCGATGGGCACTCGATTAAACAAAAAACTCTATCGAACGCATCACTGGCGTTTCTATCTCATCATGTACGCAACCAAAACGCCGAAAATATAAAACCTTCTTGCCTCGACAAACCCAGCACCACTGGTGCTCGTACTTGCACTTGCGTATATAAAGGTATTTGTGAAATATTTTTTAAAAAAACGTCAGTAAATAATACCAGGTACCTCGTAATTAATATACGAAAATCGTTTTGCTCGTCGGCCTATACTTATTATGTTCCAGTATGTGTTTTTGAACTTGTCGTTCGAGTAGCACTTTTTTATCCCCACTAAATATTATAAGTGAGGTATCGCACACCTCAAGTTTCTACCTCCGTATAACAATTGTGCACCTGTTTCTTGCACCGTATTTTTTCTGCGAGACCGTACATGACGTTTGACT